>PVHY01005328.1:55533-84365 GCA_004024945.1 Uropsilus gracilis
ACAAATTGCTGGCGAGGATGTGGAGAGAAAGGAACACTACTACACTGCTGGTGGCAATGTAAACTAGTTCAACCACTATGGAAAGGGGTGTGGAGGACCCTCAAGCTAATGAAAATGGAACTACCATTTGACCCAGCAATTGCTCTTCTGGGAATCTACCCAAAAGAGACCTCAATGTGGGTACAAAAGGACACCTGTAACCGGGTGTTTACTGCCGCACAATTTATAATTGCAAGGTCATGGAAACAACCTAAATGCCCCAAAACAGAGGACTGGATGAAAAAAACTGTGGTATATATACACGATGGAATATTACTCATCAATTAAAAATGACAAGTTTGACGACTTCATAACAACATGAATGCATTTAGAAGAAATCATATTAGCAGAAACAAGCCATAAAGAAAAAGGCAGAAACCAAATGGTTTCACTAATGTAAGGGATATAGTGGGGGAAAAAAAAAAAGCCTTGAGGAAAGTCAAAACAAGCTAAGCACCAAAATGAAGCGCACAACTATGAACAGGAGGGAAAAGGTGGAAAGGGAGGGGAGGGTGGGGACAAACCCTTGAGATTACAAAGTTATGAAATTTATATATAAATAAAGAAAAAAAAGAAAAAGAAAAGAGAAGACATAAGCTTACAAAAGGATAACTTCCATATCAATCTATTCAGAAGCAGTATTCAATAAAAAAAAATACCTTATCGGCAAGGATGCTGAATTAAGATGGTAAATTGAACATACTTCCAATTTCATTTTCTCTTTAAAACTACAATAAGCAAATTTTTAAAGAGACTGGCAAGGACAAACGAGGAGAGAGAAATAACAATTTTGGACAAAGGAGATCAGACAAAAAGTGGTTTCAGACACATGAAGTAAAAAAAAACCCTATGTCTTAGGGGGTAAAACTGAGAACCACACCAATTTACACTGCAGAACCCTCGAAAGACTATCAGCACCTTTGGAATGAAAAGTGGCAGTGGTAAAGAAGGAATGGGCTGGGCACAGTGGCTCATGCCTGTAAGCTTCAGCCTATGAAGCGGCCGGGGCTAGGAATCGCGGTTCGAGTCCCACCTGGGGCCCGTAGCGAGACCTAGTTCCAAAAAAATAGCTGGGCATGGTGGTACACGCCTGTAATCCCAGCTACCTGGGAAGCTGAGGCTGGGAATTGCTTGAGTCTGTGGTACCCTGGGCAACGAGAGCCTGGGGTTCCATGGGCAAAAATAGTGAGACCTAGTCTCAAAAAAAAAAAAAGAATGGGATTTAAAGTAAGAATGGAGTGGGTACTGAAAAGCAGTTAAATCCATAATTCAAGCAAGAATCTAGAGGTTCCTGTTTCAGAAAGGGTTAAAACAGAATGCATCTTTGTACCAACCACAGGACATCTGGCTCACCATTTTCACCTCTTCTAGATCTGAACCCTTTGAAAGGTATTATGATCTCTTTTTGCCTAAGATAAGTTCCTGTCCTAACATCTCCCTACTCTCCACCCTATTCTTCAGAGTATCATAAGCAAGAAGAACCTTGCCTGCTTTTGCTCATCACTTAGATGCCAGTACCTAGACATGGAAGGTGCTCCATCCCATTAATGGCAGGAGTCAGTGGCTAGCATCACATGATACTCACCCAGTTAGCAAGTCCTAAAAATGGCTGCAATTAAATTTTAAATATTGAATCAATGTTTTAGTCATTAGTGTTCTAATGTGTGTATACAGTTTAAATGGTAAATGTTTCGTCACATGTTTGTCTTCCTTAAAACACACGTACAAACTACTCAAATAATTAGGTTCCTGTTGTCCTGTCTCTATTCCCATTAAAGCCATTTACTTAAATTTCCCTTCAAATATGTACCGGCTCAAAGAAAGCTGGAAGAGTGGTCAGAGAGAATCCAGGTCTAAACAAGGGTAGTTATAGGTTTGCGCACTGCGATAGGAGATGGCTCTCAATACAAGTTGTTCTCACTTCAGTATTCGATGAAGAAGCTTGAAGACAGGAGGCACAGCATGATTACACAATGCATTTGTACTCCAATAAGAAGAGTAAAGAACCCATAGTGAAGGAGAAAATGTGTGTAAAGTGACCTAGATTTTTAACCTTAGGATATATTTAGTCAACTACCCAGAGCTCATATGCAGCTAACTTGACAATTTGCTTGCTGTCTGCTTCACAAAGTCTCATCTTCACATGAAACCAGAAAAACACAGTCATTTACATGACAATTATACCAACTGCCACTGGACTAGTATCTATATACAGAAACCATAAACATAAAACGAGTAGATGATATATGTAAGACAAAATAAACTTTTAGAATTTAAGACCCATTAGTGGACACAGAAGGAAAGGGAGGAAAAGGGTGAGTAAATTGATACAAAGGATAAACTGTATGGTGAAGCACAGATTTGGAATTTTAGCAATGACCTTAATGTAATATGTACAGATGTTGCTTCTCAGTGATGTACACTTGAAACTTAAAAGAAAAGAAACAGTGATCACAAGAAAATTAATAGAAGAATTAAGATTTGGAAGACAGTCATTTTTAATAAACTATTCTAAGGAAAGGTTAATGTGGAAGTCTTTACTAAAAAAAAAGGGTAGAAAAAAATATTATTGTTTACAGACTCTTAAAGGTAAAAACTTTTTTTCCTAAGGTGTCTTCAACAAATTATTTATACAAGGGAAATCTATAAATTAATGACTTTCTAAAACCTACTAGTCTTGGGCTCTATCATGTCAGACAGACAACATTACCTTCTAAATATGCGTAACTGCTCTTAGACCCATTTTCTCACCCAACTCACCAATGTCATCATCTGTCCTGTCAATTGGATCCTTCTCCAGGCAGTCTCTCACAATGTCCCTGCTCATCAGAGGATCTGATGCCCTCTCAATGTCTTCTTCATCATCATCATCCTCTGAATCCACAGCTGTTTCTGGCAACCCACTCAGGTCCATATCACCAGCCTCACTTTCTGTGGCCTTAAAAAAAAAAAATCAGAAAATTATTGTTTTAAGTAAAACTTACACATACACCCAAAAAGTACAAGTCTAGTTTGGAATATTAAAATTTTTATTAATTTTTGTTACATGTAGTGAATACCAAGAAATATTAACATATGAGGCACTATATAAAAAATTACGCAAACAAAATAGACTGTGGGCCAACATTTGAAATATATCAGAATTTAAAAAAAAGAATGTGTGTTCAATTCCTCAGAGAATGGCTTAAGCTAAGAACTAAGAAGTAACAATTCACACTAAATAACTCCTCCAAAGTAATAGGTGTGGAATTATTAATGCTATCCTCTCTAATATCAATTTCAAAATTTCTCTCCTTAAAACTCGCTACCTGCCAAACCTTTCAACAAATGAATTCAACTGGTCAGAGGAAAGCAGTACATACAGAAACTTCCTCAACTTTCAAATAGCACACTCCACTCCCTATACCGTGACCCTGTTAGAAACTAAGAAGGGGTTCTTTTCCTAAAGCTAGTGACTCCACTTTGTTTGACTTCCTCCCTCCCAGAGAAATTATTCTATCCTTTTCTTTCTTGTACACAGCATTTAATTTCAATCTGTCTTACGATATGGATGTATGTCCATAAGTATTTATGGACATGTGATGGTTTTCAAAGAAAAAAAAAAGAGAAAGAAAAGAAAGACCAGATGGAATAATACAAAGATTAATGTGCTGCCATGGAAGACCCTTGTCCATCTGTAGTATAGTTCAAGAATAAATGAAATGCCTGCTTGATAGGATAGTAGAAGATTCAAATATAAAACTGGTCACACTTATCTGCCTGATTTTTCCTCAGCTTAAGGCCTTCTGCTCAAAGAAAATAGAAGTGGTTTGTTGAGGACCTCTAACAAACGTTGAGTGTTGTAGAACTGATAACTAAATCCTTCCATCCATCTACAGATTTTTTCCTTATGAAGGATATAAACTTACAGGTTACAGACATGTCACCAAGCTTGTAATGGAAAGTCTTGAAATTTAACTAACAAAATATACAAGGATCTTCTTTCCCACCCACACTTAAAGATAAGGTCAGACTGCAAGCTGCAAGGTCCAATCACATCAGAACAACTTGGGGTTTTTAACCTGGATTCTCAGACATTCTGACGGCTAGGGTGAGCAGAACTACCATCAAGACCGTCCTCATGCACTGATCCCATTCTACTCAAGGAACCAACATCTGAAGTTAGAATTCCAGTCAGAATATGTATGTCAATAAATTACACAGCTTCATTCTTAAAATAAATTTACTCTCTAGGAGTTCCATCAGGTTTGTATATTCTCAAAGATGGCAGTGACAACTGCTATAACCTGTGGGTCACCGGTGGGCAAAGACCATCTATGTCCCCACTACAGACATGCCAAATGTATAACTTTCTCAAAGTATAAACATGAAGGTTCTATCATGGTGTTTTAAAGCATGTAAGCTGAATTTCAGCTTTTACTTATACTGCTCTTTGTTCTATTACAAGAGATACTCCTGAACACATGGCTTTTAAAAATCAACTTCTAAAAATAGACAGTTAAGTAGGGTGGGAGAAAAGATGCGTAAATTTAAATTTACCCTGATCCACCACCCTCTCCTCTAACATTTGAAAACGGGGTACTTCCAAAAGAATGAATGACAAGTT
The DNA here is from genome assembly GCA_004024945.1 of Uropsilus gracilis. Taxonomy (NCBI): domain Eukaryota; kingdom Metazoa; phylum Chordata; class Mammalia; order Eulipotyphla; family Talpidae; genus Uropsilus; species Uropsilus gracilis. Next base: position 60,179 of record PVHY01005328.1, read on the forward strand.
AACATTTAATGCACCAAAGTAAAAATTTGGAAAGTTACTTTTAAAAGACAGATAGTTCTGTTCCTTAAAGGAAAATAATAAAGAAACTCATCAGCTGAGATTATGCAAGCAATTGCATTTGTGGCTATCAATTATTAGTCAGAAAGGTCTCCATAATAACCCTACAAAATATTTAAATAATTTGCTACCTTCTTTAGAAAAAGTTAATTTTTTAAGATTGACTAAGTTTAGAACTCAAGTAAATATATTTTGCTCCAACCATATTCCAATTGCTTACTTTTAGCAATTTTCTTTTAAAAAGTAGTCATTTAGTACTACCTGAATACATAAATGATTGTGAAACACAATAATGTTTCTAAAGAAAGCAATTTGATTGACATTTTATATCAAATTCCTAAGAAGTCAAGAAACAATATTTTTAAAGTATGATTTTGGGGATTGAAATGATCTAAAAGCCAATATCAGAAATACGTATTTCAAGGTCTCTAAAAGAAGAATATTTTGATATTTTAGTCACTTTTCTAAATTTGCATTATCTAAGTCAATGAATTACTCAACAATTAAAATTATTTTGCTTTTAAAATATTTTTGGAAACCTATAGTTCTCTTTTATCCATCAATATTATAAGAACTGATTTTAAACACACAACTAAATTTATAGGTAATAATATCCAAGAAAAGTAATTCAGTGATCCAAACAATTTCTTCCCTTGTCATATTCAAGACTTTAATAAGAAAAATTTACCATAATATAGTAATGGCCAAATTAATAAAATACATAAATTCAAGAGAAACATTTCCATAGAAACCACTCTATAAATTCTGATAGATAACTAGCTACAGCAGAGGCAAATACAGTTACTAGTTCAAATATAAATAGTAGTTCAACTGCTATTTGAAGCATGTCAATTAAAGTGTAAACATGTTGTCACTATAGAGCATAAACATTAACAGTTTATATACAGCATACATTGATAATGTATACAAATACATTTACTTTATAGATTTTATCAATTAAGGATCACTGATCTCTTTGGAAAACATAAAAAATGAAGCCAGTGAAAACAACTCCATACCTGGTAGATATCAGAAAGACTGCTGCTTCCAGAATCACTAGTTATACTACATCCTGAATGGCTGGAAGAAACGTGGGTCACCTGAGGGTGGAGACTGTCAGTAAGGTGTAGCTTTGTGAAATCTGCAGGAAGCTATGGAAGGAGTAGGAAAAATGAAGGTTACAATCTGAGCCAGGAACTTGAAGAACACACAGAACATTATACTCTACCCCACACCACACGCACAACATAATAGTGTTAGGAAAGAATCCTTCTTGTTTTAATCTCACAAATTACTAGTGTCCTATTTAGTAAAAATTATAAAATATTTTTAAAGTTTATGAGCTTTCAATGAACCTTAAATAACACAAAACCCAACATTTTAATAAGTGCTTGGTGGTTAAGATTAATTGGGTGAGCATTTATTTAATAAGCTACAATTTTCAAATTGCCCACCAATGGACAAAGCAAGACAATTTGCTGGTCATCATCAATGCAATTTTGTGGCCAGCATAACCAGCATGAGTAAGAAAGCAAATATGAGGCTACTATCTTTCCAACTAATGCATATACATTTAAGAGAAGTAACTTAGAAATCGACAGAGTGCATTGTCGATTGTCGAAAAAAAGAGAACTTCAAGAAAGTTGTGGAAAACATTTCCCTATCACTATACATACACAACAGTATCAGTTTCTACTTGCTCTTGTTTATACTCTAAATTGAAATAGCCTCTATTAAGCTGATTCACTAGCATCCTTCAAGTGCTTCTTTGCTCCCCAATATAGAAGAGAAAATGCACTGAAAAGGCAACCATTCATACTTCAGCCCAGTCAACAAACATTTAGTAGGCCCTTTTACTATGTGCAAGTCAGTGAATAAGAAAACACGGTTATTAAGAATCTAGAATCTTGTACTTTAAGCCATCGGTAATTCTTTTGAATTCAGAAAAGGACACAAAACTGTTATACTCACTGTACCAGTTATACAATACATATGTCATATAAAACATCTGGGTATAATGCTTGACAACATTCTCTTTCCTGCCTTCACATTGATGTTGCCTTAACTGCTAATAAATATGAACACTAATAGTTACAATAAAGCTGCTAAGTAAGAGTTTACCTTACTAACATTTCTTTCTTTCTTTTGACTATAATCTCCCCATCTAAAAACAAGTTCAGAATAAGCTTTATAAGGGAGGCAATTAGGGTCTACAATGACCAGTGGGGTTTTGGCATAGCAAAATCTCAAAGAGGCAAAATGTATTTATAGTCAGTCATTCAGATCTGACTCAATAAATTCATTACAGTGTTTACCGGTATTTAATACACACTGTACAGAAATATTTTTTAATCTCATGGAAGATATAAGTAAAGATTTAAATATTAATTTATTAGGGGGGCATAATTAGAAACCAAATAAATTGATAAAAATGTTAAAAATTGCTGGAGAAATGAGATATTATGACATGATTGCACATATGATGTGTCTCACTAAAAATGGTTTTTCTTAAAAACACCCGAGAATTGTGAGGTACACTGATGAAAATTATTTCTTGAAAATCAATGGTAAAATCAATAAGCCTTCATTTTTAAAAAACTGAAAATTGATGATGTGAAATATCAAATAAAATTTAGTCGAGTAACAATTTCCCTATAATAAATGGATATACAAATACCTCTAAGTTGAGACTTGTATTTCTGCCCACAAAGTAGAACAGTGAACATTTGTGGAATTTCTTCATAACAACTTGAAGACAGAAGTTCACAGATATATATCCACAACTGATTTTACATGTAGTTGATATTAAAATGTGTTCCTGGCCAGGATAAATATCCTTCTCTATCTAAGCAACATTTTCATTTAATTCAGTCACTTGCCACAGGAGGCAGCTGGGGAAACATTAGTCAGGGGCTCAGTGATTTTAAAAGGCATCAATCAATACATGTAATTACAGAACAATAAACTTGATTTCTATTGATTATATTTTATAGACATGACTCAGCTGACATGTGCCACATGTGACTTTTTAAAAATTAACTTTAGTATGTCATATAAAGACATAGCTACCTAATGAGTCTTTACTAGCTAAGCAATTATTTATTCAAATCTCACAGGAATCTCTCCATTATCTACCATCAGCTGGTCATCTTTCCTAAGAATTCACAGTGTAGAAAGAACTGGGAGCTATAAAAGCTATAAACCAAATAGAAGAGACATAGATCTAGCCTTTTTATATAACAATCTATTTATCTATGCCTACTTAGGACCACAAACTACAGAATTACATGGACATTAGGCTCAGAACTATAAAAATGCCTAAAGAAAAAGAATATTTTCACTCTTAAGAACTCAATTCTTATTTATAAAATACTTATTCAGTATTTGCCCTGTGAGACACTCTGTTAGGTACAAGGAATATCAAGGTGAATAAGACAATGTGAAATCCAAATATAGCTTTCAAACAAAAAGTCACTGTAATAGCCTTGAGGTTCAACAGCAAAATAAACCATACATGGTATTTTACACATTGCTTTCCTCCCCCCCCCACCTATGTTCTCTGCAGAACAGTGTGAAATAATGATATATTAAACTTAGAGTGAAAACATACATAATGTAGTATTAACTAAATATCTCTTTTTATTAGAAATCTAAGAATAGATGCCATGTTTAAGAAAGCTTAAAGTTTTCCCCCTAAATTGGGATAACGGTGCCATTATTAAATTTATATCAGTTTACAGCAGCCAAGGTTATGGGACAGGGAAAGTTGAGTACTTGCTTCCATGTGGAATAAGAGGAAAAAACAAAAAAGAATCGGATAGGCACTGGTTTGGCCCAGCTCCAGCACTAACAGAAGAGGGACCTGAGGCCACGTCTCGGAGAAATGGCTCCTTTTGAGGCTATGCAGTTCAGGTGTTGGGACAAACATAGGTATAGGCATCTACTATTAAACGAGGGTAATAGCATAACAAAACCTCCCCAGGAAAGAGAAACTCATAATCTGAGTAAAATATACAAAATTTACAAAAATTGTAAACAGGAAAGGCACAACATGCTAAAAACAATGAGATTTTCAAAGCTTGACTCAGTGCCTATTTAAATTATCCTCAGTATGCTATTTATTCACATTTCATATTGGAAAGGGGTTGTAAACTATCTTGTAACTTTAGCTATCTTAACAGCACTATGTTTCACAGCACTAGGAACACAATTCAAAGTTTTTCCCTATATTTTTATTTTTATCATCTAAATACTTTAATTTTTTATTGACTATATTAATCTTCAAATTCTTCCTGAATCAAGTAACCTATGCTTATGATTAACAACTGTAATGAAATACTGATGGGCAAATGAATGAATCATAGTTCAACCACAGATACTAATAACTCACTTAAACCAGATTCACAAATGCATAAAATAAGCATAAACTTAAATCTGGTTTCAAGTGATTATTCTTTTGTTCTTTTTATTTTTTGGTAAAACAGGGATAATAGTTGATTTTAAACAAGGAAGAAGTACATGAAAGATTAAAGACTCATGAATGGGCATACTAAATTCATTGATTTATTACTCACTCCAATGGCTGGCAATTATAAAATTACCAGAAAACAAATGTACTCTACTTTGGCAATAAATGCAATGAATATGAATGTTTCCAAGTTTCTGACACCAGAAGTAAATATTTGATTGAACTGGTAAATTTTTGAAGTTGGTAACTGTATAAGAGACACTAGGATAACTGCCCTTCTTTGCTCCAAAAAACTTCATGCTCACATTTTAAAGCTCTACAAGGAGGTGGTATGTATTAGTGTGTGGGGTGGAAATGAAATAGATTTTATGTGCTTCAAAGGATAGTATCTAAGGGTCAATGAGATAGTTTAAAAAAAAAAAGAGTTAAAACAGTAGTTTACGAACAATAGCTTAAAAAAAACAACAACACATAGTGCTAGCAACAGCCAAAATGTATTTAACTGAAAACTTCCCAAGTTAATTTTACAATCACTTTATTTTAAGAAACAATTACAACCAAAAACATAAAATTTGGCGAGATTATTATCTTCCCATGTAGTTTGAGGAAAATTAAACATGACAGTGACTGTAAAATCCAATTTCCTATTAAAGAGGATCACTAAGACTTTACTTACTTTTCCCTACATCAACCCTGGGACTATATAGGTCTTTTCTCTATATGTTCATGTTTTCAAACCTCCATAGGCAATTTGATGTAATACCGGACAGTTCTACTATTTTGTTCTGAGTTGTCCTTGAAAACAGAACCTTCTGTTTTTTTTTTGTTTTTTTTTTGTTTTAACTCATTCTTCCTTTAATGAAAACAGTGGGCACACAGAAATCATTACAGAAGTGTACTGTTATGAACTACTGTGTGCTAGATTCTATGTAAGACACAGGTACTTCCTGGCCCTAGAATTCTTGCAGTTGGAATCAAACATTAGAGAACAGCAGCTATGGAACTGCTCCAGCCAGTTACCAACACTAATCCTTTAGAGAATCTGGAAATCACCTTGTATTTTAAAACAAGTTCAAAAAAAAAAAAAAACAAGTTCATATTTTCACTCTCTTTTTCTCTCCGAGGTACACACACATACATACACACATAAAATTATTTTTATGTTAATTTGGATTTTTTCCCCACCCACCCTCTCTTTTTTACATTAGTTTATTATTAATGTGGTTTATTGTTGCTCACATTTATGAAACAAATTTAGTGAAACTTTGCACCTGCCCCTCAATCTTACATCATAAAGTCACTGAGTCATCCAACAGTTTTCATTCCTCTAAATCATGACCCTCAATACAATACTGTAAAAGATCGGTGAAGCTGATTTCTTCTTTCTTTTCCAGATTCTTTATTATCATTACATACTTTAGAAAATATTCTTTAGAACCTCTATAATAATATAATTTAGAGGTCACATATATTAAATTATTAAATCTCTGAAATTGTTAAATCTCTGAAACATAAGACAACTTTAGCTCTTCCACCAAATGATCCTGACAAGTATTTCAAGATGGCACTGAGTTGACTGAAGTCATTTGTGCTCTATGCTCCTTGGGGGGTGGGGGTAGGAAAGGAGGGGAAAGAGAGAGGAGAGACAGAGACGAGAGGGAGAGGGAGAGGGAGAGGGAGAGGGAGAGGGGAGAGGGAGAGGGAATATCTTCTGATAGTTGTCTTTGGCCGACATTAAACCTGGCCTGATATATACTTTTCTTAATATTTGACACGAAAAAAAATATATATGCACTAAGCATATAGAATTAGTGATGATTTGAGTTATTTAACTAATTTCATGATCCTAAAAACAGATACCTGGCATAGTGAGAACAATACTATAATTAATGTCAGAACCACTGCAGGTTTGTCATCTGAAAAGTAGTTGTATTTTTCTCAAATGAAAATGTTTATCTTGGACCTAAATCAAAACAACCCAAAATTTTTATATCATTTCCCAGAGAAATGGTGAGGTAGCTGACTAAACACAATATATATATATATGGCCATACACAGTGTCCTGTTGTCTGTTAAGAGACATGGTTTTAAGACAGATTTCAAATGGCATATTTCACTTCTCAACACACACACGCATGCGCGCGCACACACAAAGCCACATACAGCATAAAATTCCTTTTCCTTTTCAATTTGCTATCACACCATCAATAACCTGAAATAATTCTTTGAAAAGTTCCCCCCAAAATTTCTAAGTGTCTCAGTGCAAGAGATTTTCAATTAAATGCATAGTACTGAGTTGTGCTGTTAAAAATCATCTTGGGTTGCATTTCACCTTTTGAAATCCCTCAACACTTTGTTCATTTCTCTGCATGCTAGTAACAGTTACTGCCATTATTTTGGAGGCATGTACTGTGTAATGAGCGATGTGCAGAATATCTGACGTCTGTTTCTTCAAAAATTTCTAGAGCCAAATATTGCCCTTAATTGCTGAAGAAACAGAAATTCAAACAGACCAAGTGGCTAGTCTAAAGCCTCAGATAAGAGACTCCAAAATCTATGCTTTTTAAATTCTAGATACCCCAACTCTTGGTATTTGTTATGTGGGACCATGTTCTCATCCAATCTTTGTAACTATCTTCTCCCTTATTTAAGTAGTAAATGCCTTAACAAAACTTCACACTAATCTAAACATAGCTACGTTTCTCAATGTGAACAATCAACCCAATAAATATAATTTTTATCAAAATGTATGACTATCCATATAGTGAGACTGATAATTTCTATACTGACCAATTCTTGAGTTCTAAGTATCTTGTTTTCCAGGACCAGGTGGGATTGGTGCTATGGAAGCAGCAATCCCTGGTGAGAGAAGGAGTTGCTGGTAATACCAGAAGTCAGCTTCTATGACAATTAGACAACAACTTTGATGAGGCCAGAGGGACTGTGCTTAGTGATCCCATCTGTGAAGATGCCCATGGGACTCTGGAGTTAGGGAAGTGAGTGTTTCAAGCCAAGGAAGAAAAAGATTCCTAAGGGACCCACAGAGGACCCTAAGTTCCTTTCTTCCTGAAAATAAACAAACCTCTGGTTTTGGAAGATAGCCTCACAAGGAACTGAAAACATGAACCCTCAAATATTTTTTCTCTTAAAAAGTTATAGAAGTTAACCCACATCAAATGCAAATATACTTAGTTCTCTCTACAGTAAAATACCATAAAATAGCCAAGGCCTGCTATTTGCCAGTGTCCTCCTCTTCAATCAATTAACAGCTGGAATACATTTCCCAACCTTCTTTACACTTATGTATGTGCCAATATAAGTGAATTCAAGTCTGAAGTATAAACAAATACAAGAGACTAAACACCACTTCCACCTCTTAGAAAAATCCCCCTCTATGCAGCAAGTCTCTGTCCAAAGACAAAAGAAGCTTTATGTTGAAGACTGAACAAATGAATCACCAAATAGAGGAATATGATGCTTGACTTATAGGGAACTACTCACCGCTCATGATTACTTGCTTCAGATTTTATGTAAAAGCAAGCTCCTGTTGTGTTTGAACCATGTTTCGTTTGGTACAAAGATCAGCATTATCCTAATTCATAAAAATACTCTGGTAGATAATTTGTGTGACATATTTGTGAACTATCCTCCACTGTGAAATTCTAAATTCCTTAAGGAGAAGTAGGTAAAACTCTGGTAATATCCTGATCTCATTTAATTTGGATAAAACAAACATTAGTGTTCATTTACTCATTCAGTGAAACAGTCACTAAAAGAAAATCCATTTTATACTAGTCTGCCAGGTGTGTTACTTCAGGTTTTCTAAATATAGCAGTACAAAAGATAATCTTCCCGCTCTCATGGATCTTATAATTTGTAGACAAATAATAAAGGAATAAAAGACAAAACTGTCAAATAGTGTAAGTGTGGTATTCAACAATGATTAAGAGAAACTGATGCAGTATGTGGTTGGACAACCAGGGAGAGCTAAGGTTGGCTGCTGAGAATAGAGTTCTATCACATTAGTGTATGTATTTTTCATATACGTATAGAGTGTACTTTATATTTGTCTTTGTGTAAAACTGAGATATGACTATCACTAAATCAAAGAAACATAATTATCACTCAACATTTTATGAAAAATTCCTACAACTTAAACAACTTAAAAACAAAATCAACTGCTATACCTTATGAAACAAAGGTGGTATGAAATATATTGTTTACTGTCCAATGAGTGAAAAACACTAACATCTACTTAAACTTTAAGATGCAAATATTATACGAAGGAACCATAAAGATTCCAAATAACTATTTGTTCTCAACAAATACTGGTGAAGAACTAATATTAAGTCTAGGTTCCAAATAGTTAGTCAATTGAGTTTGAGTACTAAAAAGAATTCACATAAAAGAATATTTAAGAAAATATTCTTATTGGAATTTAGTTGGTATATTTTTAAGTAGAACTCAATGAAATTTTATTTTCCTAGAAAGAAGCTTGAATGCACTCAAAATGCTGATAACACAGACTTTATATACTAGCAATTGTATTAGAGCAGGGTGGGAAACATCAAACATGTAATAATATCTTACATGGAAGTAAATAATCTGAAGAGGTAGCCCTGTGAAAGCAACATTTCAGTAAAGACCTTAATAGATAGAAGGACTTAACACTGCTGGTACAAGGGCATTAAGAGCCAAAACTAAAGGTAGGGGTAGTGTTGGCATGTTTAAGAAAAGCTAAAAGCTTAGTAAAAACTCTGGGAAGACCACAGGTAATTAGAACAGAGTCTGGCACAATCATGTAGGAAAGCTGTGGTAATTATTTGGATTTTATTTTAAGTGAGATTTTTATTGAGGAGGGTTTTGAACACGCACAATATATGCACCATGAATTTAAAACATTTTCTAAAGTGTTTAATGTTAACAAATATTACTTTTTTGATAAAAATGTAAAAATAGAATTATTGCAACTTTGAGTAAGAGACCATTAGTAAAAGACAGAATCTAGCTTGCCTGCAAGGAAGCTCCACAGATAATGGCTCATGCTGTAAAGCTCTACTCTAAACTCATTGTACTCATTGATGAGTACAATGACTCTAAAGCTTTATTTATTGAAAAAAAGTCTCACCCTATAGCTGATACATCATACCCTACCTCTATTGGCTCACTTCTAGATTTTATTTAAATAGTACTACAACTAACACTTTTCTACTGAAAATATTAAATCAAGAACTAACGCCCTCTGAGGTTACTAACAAACATAGTCGGCATTACTTTTACATGTCATATGTCAGTTTTTCCTTTTCTTCAACAACAAAGATATTCATTTTGGCATTTATTTCCAAGGACTTTAATGAAAATACATTAATGTTTATGTGCAAGGGCTTTGTGTATCAGCCCTGGAACACCCAATGACTTCATCAATGCAACTCTGTCTGGAGGGCACCATGGTGGAGACTGACTGAATGCTGGTGAAACTTTCCTCATCGCTGGTGTCCAGCAGAATAGATACTACATAAATTTCAAGAACTCTAAGGGTCTTCCTTTCCTGTTATCTTTCTTGTTGCTATCAAGAATGTAAACCTCAGAAAACAAATCCCCAAACAAATAGTTTGAATTACTAAGACAGAGTCAAGTACACATTACTTCTTCAGCGAATCCTTCCTAAAACCCTCATTTCTGTCAATGTTCCAATATTTTTCATGACCTTCTCAGTCATCTGCAAAGATTTATTTACATAATCAATTGAGCAACTTTCTCAGAAATCAGATTCTTCCTATATTAACACCATTTTGTATTCTATTAAGCTCTTACTGTCCTAAAACTTCAACTCCTTCCTCCAAACTTTTCTGGTGGGTGTGAATGTGTATGTATACTAATTTATTACCCCAGGTTTAAATCAGGGGAACAGAAGAGTGTTAATCAGGATATATTCAGGGAATTGTAGAACTGTCTTCATATAATCTGTGGTGTCATTAGTGTGTGGCTAGGGTGCACACACATATGTGCACATACACTTACATGTCTGCATTAATAACTTGAAAATAGATACAACTTAACTTCCCAAATGAAGATGTTATAGAGACTCACTTCACAGTCAGCAAAAACAAGAACTTATAATATTAACCAGAATTCCATTATATATGAGAATAGTCTTAATAAAGAAGATTTATAAATATCATCCCAATTCACTCTGCTACACTACCAGCAATCTCTTTCCCCTTCAATCTCTTCTCAATGTTCCCTCAAGAGTAAGCTGTAGGAGATGGGAAAATATCAATGCCCTGCCAATGATATTTTAGAGGTCTCTCTATCCACAGGAAACACCTTCATTCCTAATCACTGTACCAGTATCTTCTTCTTGTGGACCTTCCTCACACCTTTCTGCCCATCTTTCCCTGCACCAGATATATACAGCTATTTCTGTTGATATAGAATGCTATATTTCATAGATACCTTTCTTAGCATCTTATTCCTTCCTCCTAGAACACTCTCAACCCTGGTTTACACTTTCTGGACTCTCCTCCAGAAGGTTAGAAGTTCTTGTAATATGCTTCTGTACATCTAGAATATGACCTGTCACAAAATTTAACACTTTACAGAAGTTGCTGATCTAAGGGCCAAAGCCCAAGCTCAGTCAGTCCAAAAGAAGACATGTGTGTCTTTGGTCATCACTCATTTCTTGCTTCAAAGTTTCTAAAATACAGCCAATACTTAATCAATATACATACATATACATCATTAAACTATTAGCCATAGGTTAGACTTGAGAATACTGAGGCTGACAGAAACTGAATAAGGATTGTTTTCGTTCCAGTATTTTTGTAAAAAAGCATAGAGATTCCAAAACATTGTACAATCAAGGTCCCATCACTTAAATAGATAACCAGGTAGTTTTGCATGATTTTGACAATGAGTTATACTCTATGGGTCTTCAATGACAATTTGAACTTCAATATAACTCACTTTAATATTCTTCCTAGATAAAATATCTAAACTTCTAAAACTTCACAACATTTAAAATTTCTAAACAGCTTATATCAGAAAAGCTTTATTGCTCAGGTGAAAAGTGTTCTCTTATTTTATGTAATTGTGAGATAATTATATAACTTACAATATACTCAATTAACAATGTTAATATGAATTTATTATCAGGACTGCTAATGTGAATCTCCAATGGTGGCTTTCTGACTTCTTACTGCCTTAAGGTTTTATATCTTCTTAGGTCTTATCTAACTTTGTCTAGTCATAGATGGAAAAAAAGCACATCCCCCCCCTCAAAAAAAATAATTCTCTACTTATTCTGAATGAATTCTGGTATCGATATTCTGTATCCACACCTTTGCACTTTTTATTAATCCCTCTTTCACATTCAAATAATAGTCCCTAAATGGTCTTTCCACATTAAAGATAACTAGATGCTCCAGATAGAGTGATTACTGTAACAGGTTAAGTCCCCATTCTATGGGGAGAATGGTAATAAACAACAAGTAAAAACATGAGCAATGCTGCAACAGATCCACAGCAACAGCGATGACAGCAACAACAACAACAACAAAAAAACACTAACAAATGCTTAGCAGAGATGATATATGATGTAATAGAAATGCTTGAGTGGCTACGTCAGATTGGCCTGCAACAGACCTTCCTCTACCGAAGATCTGAGAATCAAGAAGCTGGTAGATTAATACCCAAAGAGGCTGAAATTGGGTGAAATAAACAATTAGTGAAAGGATTCCATGTTGTGGTTTGTTAAATGTACTAGATAAAGGGCAAGCAAGCTAAAAGAGTGGGAAAGGAGGGAAAATAGATGAGGTAAGAAGAGCAAGTCTAGGCTGGTTCATGCACAGCTATGTAGGCAGTATAGATTTTATTCCAACAGGGAGCTACTGAAGAGTCTTCAAAGTATAGAAATAATGGTCAGTCAGGTTTATATTTTATTAGGTAAGTCAAACTGCTATGTGGAGAATGGCGTGGAGAACAAAGGCTAACATGGGGGAATACTGAGAGTCACCTGAAATAGTCCAAGTGAGACAACATGGTAGCTTGGACCGGGGTGGTGATAGGAATGGAGAGAAGAGAATATATTCATGAGAAGGTGGGTAAAATAAATGAGACTTGCTGGAAAAAAAAAGGAGAGTGGGACAACCTTAAGAACAAAAGATAACTTGTAGGTTTGGGATTTCAAACCTACATCTTATCTTCACAGATAACAATGCCAGTGATGGCACAACAAGGCAAACTAAAGAACTACAAGCATTTGTGGCCTGCTTGGTTGACTGAGTTTATTTTTTGGTGGTGGCTGGGGAATACTGAGGAGTGATATTTTGGGAATATCAAATCTGTGATAGCAACATTCACTTCAAGGTATCAAGTGGGCTACTGAATACACAGTTTTAAATTTTAGTATAATCAACCCAGTGGCTAGCAGTTCATGAAGTCCATACTGGCATGTGAGTATATACAAAAATAAGAATAAATGATCACGAAAAATATGACAGTGAAGCAGCATCATTTTGATCCATATTGTAATGCAGAACTAAATAGGAGTAACAGGAGATTTTAAAAAACAACCTCAAAGGTTTCTCTCTATTTTCAACTGAGTCACTAATACAAAAGTGTCAGATACACATAGCCAGAAAAAGGAGGGAGTCCCATCAGAATATAAAATAGAATATAATTTCTACCTTAAAGTCAGTTTTTACTTAAATATTTAGAATTTTACTCATTAAATATTTTTAAGAATTAAGAAATAAAAAAAATAAGAATTAAGAAATGCCTTACTGCTTCTTGCATATATAAAAAAAACTCTAATGCTGAAGTGAAAACTCTACAGTTCAAGTGAGGTATGAACTTGGAGAGATGTCTGCCATGTGAATTAATGTATTCACTAATATATGAACAACCAAACAAAAGTACACAACTGTGGGAAGGGACCAGTTGAAGTAGCCAGGGAGGTGGTGGGTGACCCCCAGGGATCACAATGATGTGAAATATACATATATAAATATATTATAAAAAAATGAATCAATGTACTTTGTGAATAAATTCTGTTCTTCAGTGCTTTTAAATTTATCAATAGAATTAAAAATCTCCTGAGACAGAAATCTTCTTCCTTTTACATCTTAATTCAGAGGTATCATATAAAGATTAGAATCAAAAGAAAACACTACCAAGAAACCACACATCAGGTATAAACTCCGATTTCTTTTGTGTGTCCTCCTCCCTTGAAGAACATGATTGACATTCGTAGTCTCAGATCCCTATAGAATAGCAGTCTTCATATTAAGCCAGCAGCATGTATATTTTCATATATAACAGTAAGACTTGTACTAATGTATGATACCATACAAACTAGGGAAAACTAGGGAACAAGAAATGTATTCCAATTATGGAAAATGAGAGAATATAAATTCTAAGATGAATAACTGACTTAGATGGTGAAAAGATGGGAACAGTGATTAAAAAAAAAGATTTAATACTTTAATTACTATTTACACAGTTATAAATATTGCCCATGAAAAGGAAGATACCTATATCAACAAACACCTGAGGAGTCAGGCACTATAGTACCATATGAGGACACTGCTTCACATCTCAGTAAAATTGACGGGGGGTGGGGGGGTGGGGGAGGGGCAGGGAACGCAAAGACTAACTACATTATTGACATTTCCAACCTGAATCCTCTTCAGAGTAGTTACAGTCACTAGGGTCCATAGGAAAAATTCCTAAGGTGCTCAGTTTCACAACTGTTGAAGGGTGTATTTGCAAGAATAAGCTTATCTAAGTGTCTCCCTCTAAACCAAAGATGAGATAAGAAAACACTTTGATGGCCTACAAGATAGCATACTCAGTTAGTATGTTTACCACACTGCTGTGTTAGTAGGCAGGGTTTTCTCACTGATTTGGGAAAAATAATTCTGGAATAATAATTGCTAGTGGTGGACATGCTATAGGAAGTATGAAAAGGAGGCAATAAAGCCAAGATTTAGTAGTTCTTAAGGCACTTTTGAGTAAAGAAACTTCAGCCTGAAGTTGGTCACTAAATTGAAATATAAATGATTTCACTGAGAAACAGCCTAACATCAAATATGTTACTCTTAGCATATAAGAATTTCAGTACTAACACCTCTTTTGGCACAGATTCTCAATTTGTATTGCATGCAAACTTGGGGGGAAGGAAGAATGAACTCATGGCTTTAAAATCTGGCAACTACTTGCATTTCACTGTAAAGAAGCATCATTAAAAAGCTAGGAATCTGAGTCACTTAATATCAGGCTTCAGCTAAATTCTTAAATCGTTACATAACACCACTAATTTTTAAGAACAAGAAAAGGTTTCTAAAAAATGTCATGGCTTTAGGATTTGCTATTTCTGTTTTGCATACTACAAAAATGTCTTGTCTGAACCTTCCATATATTCCTTTTACTCTAAAGAATGAAAGCTCTCCAGACCTTAAGGTAGATGCCCATTACTAACCTGACTGTCTAAGATCAAGTCCTTATCTGTCTATGCTACTCCATCATGTTTGTGAAATACAGTGAAAATATTAAGAATTTCAGTACAATTATCAAAATATTGCTAAAATCTCAGTTGGTTCATGCATTAACAAGTAAATTAAAAAAGTAAAAACCATGCTATAAATCTTGGATGCTCCACACCACAGATAAACATCTGAATGAATAACAAAAGTTTTCTCTCAAGCTTTGACATTGTAACATGAGGTACATATACATTTTAAATTTTAGTAAATGAACCAAGAATATATTTCAATAAAAATGTTAAATACTTTGAAATTCTACAGGAGTAGTTTCCAAAATTTAAGTGTAGTAATAATAGAAAAAAATATGTAAGTTCTACGTTTGTTGTTAACCAAAGGCACCCTTTTGTGAGAACAAGTGTCACAAACAACTGACATTAATTTGCTTGAACAGTACGGATCTTCTTTTTCCCGGAATTTAAAAAGAGATGAAAAGAACCAGAGAAAAGACAATATTATCATAACTTAATATATAACACTATATTCAGAGCAACGAAAAAGCAAATAACTATGTACCCCGTATATGTGCTACATTTCATTCTTTCACAAAGCAAAAGACATATTTTGACCAATAAAGCATTATGTTACAGTTATACAGAGCTACAGATCTCCCACATTCTAGCCTTATATCCTTCTTTTTAAAAGAAAGCAACATTTATGAACACCATAATGACTGCTTTAAATCCCTGAATCGCATCACAATAGAAAAACACTTTGCAGCATAATGGATAATAGCATATTTATATATGACCCAAAATTCCATGCTTCCATAATCCAAATTAAGTTGTGAACAAATAAAAGCATTTCTACCTTGATCATTTCTCTACACAGAGGTTAACTGAAAAGGCCAGCCTTAGGAAGGAGCAGAATACATACCATGATATAGTCTCTTTCGTTAGAAAGGCAAGAAGAACAGATTTAAATTAAGACTTGGTGTATAAAAGCTGAAAGCATAGAATTTGTATCCACATAATGAACTGATGTCTCCTCTAAAGACGTCAGATTGCTGTTCAGCTAAACTATCTAAAAATACCTCCTTGCAAACACACACACACACACACACACACACACACGAAATGACTACAAAGACAGGTCTTACTAAGCAGCTCTACTTGCACAAAATCACTTAATAAATGGAGAAAAATTTTAAAGTACTTAGGTAAAATTTTAACAGGAATTTTTCATAGCAACCACGATCTTTCATTAGCCATTTTGAAAACCAGTACAAATTTGTTAAGAAGGAGTTAATGAAAGATCTTAAAGAAAATTGTAACTGATCTAAGATGGGCAACAAAGAATCATGTTCTATGAAATTAAAATTAGATAAAGAAAAAGAAGTCCCTGAATCAGTGTCAGCATTCCATTTAGTAATCAAGAAAAGGAAATTATTCTGCATGGAAAAGCAGGAATCAAATTCACGGGTGCCACTCTGTGCCAGGGTCTGTGTGCCAGATATATAACCCCTACAACAACCTCAGTATGCATTATTAATAGCACTTTACAGACTAGGAAAACATTTCAGCAGCCTTCTTAATGTCACACAGGTAAAAGAAAAGCTAGGATTCCAATCCACCCATCTGAACAACTCTATTGCACTATAATTAAACATAAACACCCTTTACAGTATGTTTTACCGTCTGCATAATATTCTTTATTTAGACCTCAAATATTTCATCTGTAAAATGGGGAGAATCTCACCGCTTCCAGTATTGGTTTAATGATTAAAGAAAGTGATATACATAAAACTCAAGAGTAAAATAATGATAGTCATTATGGTATGGCCAACAAAGTCCATTCTGCTTACACTTCCTTCAGAGCATGGAGTAAACCAAGGTCACCAACATTGCTAAGAAAAGGTTTTTCTTAATGCAGAAAGGACCACGATCATGGGATTTCAGGTCACTCACTTGAGGTCAAGTTAAAGGATATATTAACACAGTATTCTGAAAGGAACAATTATATTCTGCAAAATGAAGAATGCGTTACAGCTATGGGGGTTAAAGAAATGTCAAAACTGCAGTAAAGATGGACCTAATTATTATTCATTTATCCGTATGGCTAAGACAATGTTGCTATGTCTGTCTGGCGGAGAAAACTTCATCTGGCTATATGCTAAAATTAGCTCCCTATAAATTACTTAACTAGAAGCAAATTAAGAGAATAATCATTATCACCCAAACAGTAAGTCAAAAACAGGATTTTCTATATACAAGCATAAAAACAGGGTAATGTGAAAGACTTCGGGGGGGGGGGCACAGAAAGGAAATTTCAGTAAATTTGGTCTGGGATCTCCTCATGAAAGGTTAAATTAACAAGATAAATTTTTTCACATAAAGTAGTAAGGAATAATTCTTCCAAACAAATTGTTCTTTTGCTATTTGTTCATGTCTGAAGGGGAATAGAATATATTGCTCCTATGTTCTTCAAAAAGTATTTACTATGTAACATATATGAAATCCTTTAGAATGTAGAAGAAGAAAAAAATAACCTGTTCTCAAACTCTGTATGAGGTTACAGTAAACAGGACAGAAAAACCAAAGGAATAGTCCATTCTTAGAAGAATGTATTAGAGCAAAGTTTATAGGCAGTCTCATAGCTTCCAAAAAGAAATCTGCATGGGTACCTATGTACCTGTTGCATGTATAAGAAAAGACTGCCCCTGGCTCCTGCAAGTCTGATTCTGGTCACCTACCTCTCCAAGCCTCAATTTCTCTGTAACACATTGCTATGAGGATTTAATAGATCACAAAAGAAAAAGGTTTAGAACACTGCCTAGAACACAAAAATTCTCTGATTTTAGTTGACATTATCATTGTTACCCTTTTTATTTTAATGCTGAACCACTAAACAGCTAATGACATTATTACTGCTACCGTTTTATTCTAATACTGAACCAATAAACAAAAGGTTACTTGCTGAGTATTGAATTGTTGAAGGAAAAAAAGTCAATGAACTTGACATGTTATCTAAGCAAAGGGGAAAACCTAGCAGTCTCTGATGCATATTCACAACAAATTTAATTTTTTCTACACCCTGAACAATATTTTCAAGAAAAAAACAAGAATTTGGTGGCTCATGTATTACTAAGCACTTTATAGGTATTACTTAGTTCAGTATTCCCACAATCCCATTATCTCCATTTTACAAATGAGGAGTCTATATGACAGGGAAACTAAACAACTCTGTCAGGGTCACAGTGAGTGAGTGGAGAAGTTCGACTCTAAACCCAAGTTCTTGAGTCTGTATCCCTCCCGGCTACCAGGTTACAGCTTTCAAGTTCATTCTTCATGTAACTTGCTTCACAAAATTTGAGAACAGGTTATTTTTCCTTCCTGTACATTCTAATATGATTTTCTTGAGTATACATTTGAAAAGGATTTCATGTATGTTACAGAGTAAACACTTTTTGAGGGACATAAAAGCAATATATTCTATTCCCCTTCAGACATGACTATAATTGTTTTCTTGCCATTCTATGCCTTGCATGTCAACAGATCACAGTTTTATCACATGAAGAAACTCTTTGCTAAATTGGGTTATTTTCATAGTTAGGTTACTAGGATCAGCTTCATTCCCCACCCCCCCCAATCAACAAATGACCCGGCCACACGGGTCCATGACTACCACCTGGGTCCATGACTAGGTCTCAAGAGCTCCTGCAGAACCCTAGGTAGTTATATTCAAGTATTTCAGTATTCAGATTACTTTTGGTTAAGCACAATATAAATTTTAAGAACAGTATTAAAACTAAATGGAAGCATAGACTCTTTAACCCTTTCCCATCATGGGTTTCTTCCAGCCCTGCACTCTCAACGATTCTGTATCATCCTGATGTGCTGCTTAAAAATTGAAAAACCAATCTACCTTCAATGCCCTTCTTCCACATTTCCACCCACATCCACCTGACTGGTCTCACTGCAACCTGAACATTCATCTGTTAGATCCCCTATTACAATAAGCACACGTCAACAGGTCTTTATCCTGCTGTTTTGCTAACTCTAAATATTACGACTAAATAACCAAGACCAAACACAGAACATCTTTTCTTCAATCAAGTGATTTTTTGGTAAGGAAACTGGAGGCTATTAGTATACCTAGTTTGACAACTATGTACCAACTATTATTATTATGATATCATTATAATCTGCAAATATTCTTACAGGAAATACATACCACAAAGTGGTTGGTCTCACATTTTATTGGTTCTAAGGTACATAATTTCTTTTGCATTTTCACATCTTTGAAATCAGAACCCACCTCACAATCAATAAAAATACTGAGTCATTTAAAGTTAGATGATTCAATCAATGGTATCTTAGATTTGATGAAAGACATTAAAATGCACACAATCAAAATTTTTAAGGAAAACAATCCCAGAGAACTCTTAATCCTTCCCACCTGGTCACATGATATCATGTGATGTGAGCAGTAATTTAGGCCACTGTGCCTAGATCAAAAGAGGTCACCTGTTGACTACAGTGATGTTAAAACAAAGTTTGTGCTCCACACCCTGATTATCCTGTGGTGGTACCCTGGTCACATCACACTTTTCACTATATTCTACCCCCAATGGCTTTCTAAAATCCTATGAACCCATGGCATTAGCCGAAACATGCTTTAATTGAAGTAACACTGGTTTACAACATTGTATATGATTTTAGAGGTACAGAATCACACAGTGTTAATACACCACACCCACTACCACCAAAGTATAAAAAGTTCTCTATCAACCCCTGTGCTTACTCCGCACTTCTAAGTCAAAGCTTTCAAACCTGATATATAAGGGCATCTCCACCAACCCTAATTTACATTCCTCCTAATGCTCCTCTGTAGTGAGATCACAAAAATTTACTGTTCCGTGCTGCATATGAATGTTTTTAATTCAATGATTCAGCTCACTCTGTCACCTTGAAAAAATTCCTCCCATTTCTTCTTCAGATCTTCCTTATGCCTTGCCCTTATTTGTTGCACAGCTCAAGTCTCAATTTCTACTTTGTGGACTATTTGTTACACATGACATTCCTGCCTAAGCATTTCTATACATTTTTGTGGATAATGCTCACCCAGCATTAAATACATGCTACTCCAATCAGATGTGAAAGTTTTAAACCGTAGTTTTTAATCTCTTAGAGAAATCTGAAGAAGACCCGCCAAGGAAACATTCAAGGATAGATTGCTTCATTATTAATCTTATCATCTCAAAAAGCAAATGAGAATCTATCATTTCAAATCAAACAAAATAAAATGAAAATTCAGACGAGAAAAGAACAAAAAACAGTAATGTAAATATTTTTCACTTGTTTTTTAATCTCACATATGGTTCATTCTTTACAATGATTTGAGAATACTGCTGTGCTAAACAATGGGTCTCATGTAAAAACGCATTTTTTAAAAATCAATACACTTTGAATATAGGTTTACTTTTCTAATGAGTCATACTGGCACTCAATTTATTCTGACATTTTCTTTAGCTAGCACTGGAGAAACTTTTATTAAATGGAAACTATAATCTGTATTCTCTTCTATTCAAAGACACATAATCTTACTCTGAAAAAAAACATACTCTGAGAAATATTTCGGTTATCAATACATTTCTTTTTCTAAAGTAAAATGAACTTTTCATTTACCATTCACTTTGTATTATATTTTTCAACAATCTTTAATTTTACTTAATTGGGTTGTTATTTTTCCCCAGGGAGGCAAATAAGTAGACAGTAAAAGGAAGGTTAAAAAATATGGTTATACACTCAACTAAAAGGAACACAATTATAAACTATCAGTGATAAAAGACAAGAACTACAATGAAGAGGGAATAGAAAAGCATGCTGTCACAGGTGTTTATATTTTCTTGCTGTTTAAAAGCTTCCTTCTGACACACTAATACTATTTCTTAAAATTTTGCATAAACTTCATTTAAAAGGCACAATCATGTGAACGTAATAGAATGTAGTAAAATTATGCTGCATTCTTTCCTATACTTGGGATGGAATTCTAACATTAACTGAAAAGTTCTTAGGTAAATAATTTTCCCTCTAAATTCAATATATTATACAAGATATTAATTCTTCGATATACAGCAGAGTAATTATGATAGAAGCTTTGTAACAATTACACCATGTCTCTTAAACCACTTAAATTTACCTTCTAAGCACATTTTGGGAGGAAAAACTCAAGAACACATGCCCACCTGCCCTTCCTCTCCCTCTCCCTCTCCCTCTCCCTCTCTCGATTAGGTTTCACTATTTTTGTCCATGGAACTGAAGGTTCACATTGCCTGTGGTACCACGGACTCAAGCAATCCCCAGCCTCAGATCCCCAGGTAGCTGGGATTACAGGCATGCACCACCACACCAAGCTATTTTTTGGGACTAGGTCTCATTACAGTGCCCCAGGTGGGACTTGAACTGTTATCCCCCAGTCCCTACCATGGCCTCCTAGGTTGCCGCTTATAGGCACACACCACCATGCCCAGCCTTAAGGCTATCTCTTCTAATAAAAGTTTTTAACTATTTTTATATTAAATTAAATGTTATCTCTAAAGTAGGATGAATTTAAGATTTATTTTCACAAATGGCATTTATGTTAGCAGCAAATAAGAAGCCTTATATATCCATATAATGTGGATATATTATAAAAACATTGCCATTTAAAAATTTTAAATGAAGAAAAGTTTAAGGAAACAAAGATGATTAATTAGCCATCAAGAAAAGTTAATTTCATTCTTCACATTCTCAATCACAGAAAACCTGGGCTGTAAATTGAACTCATCACTCAACTCTGCCAACCTTCTGTTGCCATATCAACCCAGCCACTATAGGCCCAGTGGCTATAGAATCCTTCTAAATAATTATTGACAAATCTAAACAATCTTTTTTCAATAATGTTAAAAGATAGGTTTTTTAGTTCCATAAAACTGAGAAAAACTATATGCCACAATATTTCTATAGGAACTCTAAAATATGTTTTGATTATTGAGAAAAACTGAGGTAAATGCTTTCACTTTTATCAAAAATACTTCAAAAAAGTAAATATGTAAGGCTGATTCCAGTTTTTGCAAGACTGATTCCAGTTTTTGCTCCCTAGGAGAACAGAAGAAATATAAAGATTACAATCATTACCAGTCATGTTTCATTGTTTTCTTTAATTATGAAAGGTGTGTAACATGGCATTTAAAATTAATGAAATGGTGACCTACTGGAAATAACCTATAGTAAGTTATTGCCATGGTGATCTGTATTTTTAACATCTCTGACATAGAGCAGTAAGAAAATATTTAACACAAGGAGTTGGGCATATAGTGGTAAAATATTACCTCTTCCAATAAAGTTCACTGCTGTGTAGAATGTAGAAGTTAAGAAAATAGATCAATTATATTTACACAGGTACACATACATGCATGAAGAGTGCGTGCGTGTGTGTGTGTGTGCGTGTGTGTATTATGGGGAATGGGGTGTAAAGAGGGTGTGTTTCCCTTTGCAACGAAATGAAGTCACAATTAGACATCAATAAGAGTGGGAATTGGAGGGAGTTATGTATAGTAAAGCAGGTTAGAATGACAACAAATGCTGGATGTTCACAAGCAGACAACTTGATAAAGTAAAATAATTACAAAAACTAGTAGATATTAATAAACACTGAGGGCTCTGCAGTTAAGAGGAAGGGAGGGAGGGACAAAGAGGCATAAAGGACAGCGGTGGAGAGAAAATGGAGAAAAAGTGATGAGCAGTGGGCATTCTATAGTCCCATTTTGGTAAAAGTAGAAAATGTCAATTAAAAAAGAAACCTGAGAGATATTTAAAAAAGAATAAAATCACTAAAATAGCTGGAAATACATACTTTGTACTTGAACAGTAAAACTAAATTTTGTAATATTTCCAAATGATAAGTGAGATACAATTCTATTTAAAATATGAACAAACTTATTTTGGAGAATTTGACCAAAGCAAATGTGGAAGACATGAACAATACAAAATAGTCACCTAAGTAAGGAAATCAATAATATATCGCTCTAGAGTTCCCTAATGAAGAAAAGGTACTTTAGTAACTAATGGGATTGTTCAGATAGTCGTTTTATCAATCCACAAATAATAAGGTTAAACCTACATCTGATATATCTCTAAGAAGAATCTTGATAATGAATATGCAGTATAAATTATAAAGGAGAGTGTGGTATATTACAAGAGAATAAAAATATTTGAAGCATGTAAGGAATTTTTGAATACTGAAGTAGAAATGACTCCTAGATTAGGGGTTGACAGGTAAGCTATACAAATATAACACATCATACACAGATTGTGTGTGTATGTACATAGATGAGAGAATACAGTATAACTAATATTAAATATCTATGTCACAGATTTGTAATGAGAAATGGCAAGGTTGACAAATGACCACTACTATGTGATAAGAAAGTTCTTACTGATATGAAGATGGGAAGGAACCAAGAACTTAAAAGGCTGTATGTATCACAATATGCAGAAGAAGGGGAACAAGCTGCTCTCCTGAGTGTGCTCTGTTGGCTCATCTCTTTGCATGCTTCAAAGTTTAAATGTGTACTTGTGATCTCTAATATGTTATGTGTAAATTATTTTACAAAAAAAAGCAGGCAGTATTCTATCTTACACATTCTATATAACCTATGACAGTATTAGTAGTATTGCACCATATTAAGTAAATGGAAATAATCACATGCTTGTGTCAGGCTTATAAGGAGATACTGAGGACACTATTCACATGAATATATTTATATCTGTATACATTCAGCTGGTCATTTTTTTCAGATGTTTAAAACTTTTAGCCCTGTACTTACAAATACATATTGATTCTCAAAGATGTGTATACCTGAAACTTATACACACACTTAAACATAAAACAACTTACACATAATGCAACATTACTTCAATGAAAAGAAATAATTACCGAGTTCATTGCAGCCCTGTTTACAGTTGCAAAGAATTGGAAACAAACCAAATGCCCCCAAACGGATGATTGGCTAAAAAAAATGTGGTACATATACACGATGGAATACTATGCATCCATCAAGGAGGACAAACACATGTCATTTGCAGCAACCTGGATGGAACTAGAAAGACTCATATTAGCAGAAATAAGCCAAAAAGAA
>PVHY01005329.1:0-26994 GCA_004024945.1 Uropsilus gracilis
GACCTAAAATGAATTTACAGGTAGATATAAATAAGGTGAAGCTTCAGTGGATGTGGGTCTTTTGATATCTTCTCTGAGACATTAAAGTATCTTTAGTTGTTTAAAACATGCTGTGACATGCAAAAAAATGGACCAAGACATCTCTCTCACACCATGTACAAAAATTAATTCAAAATGGATAAAAGACTTAGATATCAGACCTGAAACCATACCATACATAGAGGAAAACTTGGGCAAAACACTCCATGAAATACAATTCAGAAACCCCTTTCTGGAATCATCTGCAGAAGGCAAAAAATTGAAGGAAAACATAAACATGATGAAGTTTGACTTCATCAAACTAAAAAGCTTCTGTACTGCAAAAGAGACAACAGAAAAAACTAAAAAAAAGCCCAACTAAATGGGAAAAAATTTTCGCCCTTCACACGAGTGATAAGGGATTAATAACACAGATCTACAAGGAACTCACACAACTAAACAAAAACAAAACAAGATGCCCAATCAAAAAATGGGGAGAAGAACTAAAAAGACACTTCTCCAAAGAGGATATACAAATGGCCAGCAGGCACATGAAAAATTGCTCAATATCACTAGCAATCAGAGAAATGCAAATCAAAACCACAATGATACCACTTTACACCAGTAAGAATGGCCCACATCAAAAAAACAGGCAACAACAAGTGCTGGCATGGTTGTGGAGAGAAAGGAACACTCCTACACTGCTGGTGGGAATGTAAACTCGTCCAGCCACTATGGAAAGTAGTATGGAGGACCCTCAAACTCATGAAAATGGAATTACCATTTGACCCAGCGGTTGCACTTCTGGGAATCTACCCAAAGGAAACCTCATTGTGGGTACAAAAGGACACCTGTGCTCGGATGTTTATTGCAGCACTATTTATAATTGCAAGAACATGGAAACAACCCAAATGCCCCCGAACAGATGAGCGGATGAAAAAGATGTGGTATATATACACAATGGAGTATTACTCATCAATTAAAAATGACAAATTTGATGAATTTATAGACACCTGGATGTACCTAGAAGAAATCATTCTAGCAGAAACGAGCCAGATAGAAAGGGACAGAAACCAAATGGTTTCACTAATATATGGTCAACCAAATGAAACCACACAAGGGGAGAGAGAGGACCAGCTGGAGTGGGCGGGGAGGGGAGGTGATGGTGTTGGGTGACCCCCAGGGACTGAAATGATGTAAAAAAATAATAAAGCAGATATTGGCTAAAAAAATAAAACATGCTGTCCATCTTATAAAGTAAAATCTTAAGCTCTGGAGAAGTGAAAAATACCATTCTATTCATGCCAGTCAATATTCTTCCCATGACCACCTTGCTATCTCATTTACAGTCTTTGACCCTGATGCTATGTCTACAGTTACTCCTACCTCTTTCCCATCTCAACCCTACTTCCTTGTTATAGATATTGACTGGATTTTAATACTTTTATCCTGACACTAGAGAGCAAGACTAGGTAAACCATATTTTCTTCATGAAAGAGCTAGATATTTTACCCATTTGTCAATTCTTCTTTGCTTCCACATCCTTATCATGGTCTCATTAGAAACAGAGAGTACATTCCCTTACCTAACTTTGGGCTTGCCACGTGATTTGCATTGATAAATGGCTTGTAGAAAGAAGTATCACTATGCTGTGTTTCCTCTAAAGTGTTTCTGTGAGAAACGTATTTTCTTGTTTCACTTCAATATCTGACTTAAGTTGTACCATCCCCTACCACATTCAGAAATGCTCAGCTCTAATGCTGTATCACTCTGCCTTTTCTCTTGCCTCACTATAAAATAGGTTGGACCAAGTGTAACCTCCTGCTTTGTCAAATGGAAACCAGCCCATATGGCTTAGGTAGGTTTAACTCTGGCTACAAGATTGTGTATGAGCTGGATACCTGGAAAACTTTTAGATTGGTTCAATCTCTGTCCAGGTTCCCAACAGGAGAAATATGACTTCTTCCTAGAATTTTTCTTCCAGAAGTTTGAGCAAAGCCTATTATTTAAACTCTGCTGATTAAGTTGGAAAACTGATGGTAGAACTGTTAGTGTGTATTTTGCAAGGAGTATGGTAAAGAATAAAAGGGAGGGAAAAAAAAACTGAAAATATTCTCTGAACTTCTGTGCATCTCTCTTAAAGCTAACCTAGTCTTCTTTTTGTCAGATATTAGACCACAAAATTCCTTACTGTATTCCTTCTTAAACTAATTTTAGTAAAATTTCGATCACCTTTGACAGTCTTGGCTACTCTGCCAGAGCCACTAAGGGAGGAGGAGACAGGTTATTATAGGGATTGGGTCCAGTTTTTAGTCAAAAGCTCAATATGTTAAAGTCCAAGAGAGAAAATCTACGTAGGTTCCACTTAAGGAAGAAAATGGTGTCTTCATAAAGGAGAACATCACACACATAAATCAGTCCTAACTCAATTTGCATTTGAGTTATTAAGTAAAGATTTGTATATGTCTTTAAGACTTATTATACTTTTTTGATAGTAGTAATAGGTACCAGTTAAGTTATATAGCTTGGAGTTAGGAATTCATGAAGGGTTTAGGTAGGAATTTCTACTTGAGATGTCTCAGCAACTTCAGCCAAATATTATATGAGGTTGCTGTCATCTGAAGTCTTGATGTGGTTAGACATCCAAGATGGTACACTCACAAGACTAGCAGTTGATGGTGATTGTCAGCTGGGGACTCAATTTAGGCCACTGACAAGAGCATCATCTGCAGTGTAGTCTCTTCAGGTAGCTTGGTTTCCCTTAAACTATGACTGGTTCAGAGTAGTTGAACATCTTATAGAAGGGCTCAGAAGTCCAAGAAGGAGTTGTCATGAAGAAGACAGAAGCTGATTTTCCACTTCTGACTTAGCTTCCTGAGTCTCACTTCACTTCTCCTCTATGCTATTGAATGGAGATGAATCATAAACCTACTTAAGTTCAAGGGGAGACGTTAGAAATCCCACCTCTTGGTAAGTAGAATATCAAAAATGTGTAACCATAAAAATAAAACCATCTAGATATAAAGCACAACCATGAGACTTTTACTGTAGTAAAAGCTCTGAAATTAATCAGAACACAAATACAATATGCATATAGATATAATAGACCTCTCTTCATTGCTGTAGTTTGAAGGGGTTTGGTCTGCTGCCAAAATAATCTGAAACTCTAGAATTCCATTAGTAATTAAGAACCAATTATATGGGAAGTTGTCAATTTGTAAACTAAATTTGGGTTTCTATGAGGAAAAATAAACCTAATTATTTTTAAGGGATCATAGGCTTCTCACGCATTCCTAAATATAATTATGCCACAACCAACATAGATAATGCCAAAAATGCAACTTTAAGATAAGACTAAGCAAGAAATTTTGAGCCCCAAGGAAAATATTTATGAACAGTCTAAAAGAGAAATTATGGTAATTTATAAAAGAGATTGGGAAATGAGGTTCAAAGGAATATTATATTCAAACTATATATTATGGTTAGAGTGTCTCTGAAGCTTAATGTAAAAAAAATCATGAAATTAGGAAGCTAGTCCTCAGGAGTTGAAAGATGTTGTAATTATCCTGGTTGCAGTTAAGAGTACAGGTAATTCATTTTCAGTGACCAACCACTGTATTTCCCTCCCTGAAATCTCTCAGGAAAGCAATCTCAGTAAGATGAAAAACACCAAATTGAAAAAATGGTTGATTTGGCTTTTTTTCATTACCTCATGGACCAAACCAAAAAGACTGTAAACTGATAGCCCTGATTGGGAAGAAATGTATTGGCCAAGAAAAACAAGTTCTCCTAAAGTCAATTCAGAAACAAAATAAGAAATTGATGAATATGCTTCTTAATTCTTTTCAATTTAAGAATAGATAACCTATATTTCAGTTTAAGAGACAAGAACTCATGAATTTTAACTAAATTGCTGTCAGGTGAAGGGAGACATTAGCAAGTTTGATAAGATCACATGGGTCTCTGAAGTAGGACAGCAGGAGTAAGCCAGTTGCTAGGTCAATGTTACCTGTGTCCTTTAGTTTCTGGAGGTGAGAGAGATCACATGTGCTATGCTAGCAACACCTGCAACTTTGCTAACTCTGTTTCTTTGCTTTTGTTAGCAAAAGGTTGCTTTGGGGAATCTGTTCTAAGATTTGACACTCTTTAATTCATAGTTTCAGAAATTAAAGATTTCTCATCATGGTGGACACAGAGGGAGAAAAAAAATTCCAAATGGGTGGCAAAAATATGGTCCTTTGTTGAAGACATAAGTTCAAGAGACTGCAGGGGCTGCTTTATTAGAACCTTAAATTTACCTGTTTTATGGGTGGAGTCTCAGACTCCTTGAGGTCGGCTGCCGAGCATCAGTTCTCTGCGTATGTTTCAGGTGGCTGAACTGACAGGCCCAGTGGAGGAGCCATATGGTAGATCTGAGTACATCAGGACCTCAGAGAAACCAACAGCAAGTTCAAGAGGACCTCACAGACTCCAGATCCTTTATGAAAAAAAAGCAGAGCACTTCCAGTGACTTCTTGATGGCTGGATTTGCCTTCCAATTTATTTTTAGAATCTATTCACATAGGAAGTTACCCAGTAGTCAGTATCAAGATAACAAGAGTCCTTATTTGCTACACTCCTTGCTTATAGGAACAGTTCAGTTATTAGCTCACCTTGCTCACCTTGCTTAGGACCCCAAATTAAATCTTAAAAAATATCTTGGAAACCTTAATTATGGAGAGTTTGTGTGTTTTCAGGTGAAGGAAGGAGGCTGTAAAAGAGGATGTATTTTAAGGCTGGAATGGTTAGTACCTCTATCTCACCATCTTTGTTCCTTCCATCCTGTTGCTCATTTTTGACTTGGTTTTTCAATTTTAGTGGCAGTTGGCATGGATTTTGGAAACATAGATGATTTGCTGGGCTCTAACTCAGTCTTCACTGAACTTATGAGTCACAGATCCAACTCCCATGCAAGACCTCTTGGATGGCGCAGAGGAATCTCAAGCTCTATGTGTTCAATGCAGAAATCACAATTTATCACTTCCCTACCATCCACAATTCTTTCTCTTGAATTGAACATTTATGTAGCAGTCACTGTCAGTTCTTAATCTTTAATTGAATTATATCTGTTGTCTGCCTAAAACCCACAGATGGCTTTCAATGGTTCTTAAAATGAAGACCCAGATCTTTAACAAAAACTTGCATGACCTGGCTCCTGCTGATTTCCATAGGCTCATCGTGTGCACCTTGCTTTCCTTCTGGTTTTCCAGAAGGAAATGTTTAGACTGCACAATGCTTAGTAGTAAACACTAATATTGTGAAAGGTTAGGGGAAGGAAGCAGGATAGGGCAGAAGCCAAACTTTGATATGGGCTTAGTAGTGTCCCCATGTGGGAATTCTTCCCTAACAATTCCCAGTAGGCTATATAATGCCTCAACACCCCTATGCAGACCTCTGGAGTTAAGTTTTGTTTATCAGAGTTGTTCTGCCTTAGGCTTTTAGACTGCCAACCATGACCTCAGACATGACCCCAAACATGAACCTTGGTAAAGTGGGCATCAGAAGTCATGGCAGAGCTTAGAGGAGTTGACAGCTGGGGCAAGTCCTTCCCTGGAGGGGATCCTGTGTGGCCCCTCTTCTTGTCTGGCATACCCATAGTCCGGAAATATTTGATTTGTCCACTTCCTCAAAACTAATTGTTTTACATAATTATTTGCATATTACTCATCTCCCCTGTTGTATGTACTATAAACCCCATGAGATCAGGATTGTATATGGTTTATCTTCAGAGACTGATTGGGTAGCTAGCATATGATAGATACTCCATGACTATTTGTTAAATAAAACTATAGATGTGCTATCAAAAAAGTAACTTGAACACTCGCTGGTTCTCCTGAAACAAGTATCAGAAGCTGGGAGGAGGACTTTGAAAGACAGCACCATATTCAACTCATACATAGAACTGACTCTTCAGCAATAACATGTGCTTTGCTTTCAAAAATTTAAAATGCAATGCATTCTAGTTTTATAAAATCATTATTTATTTAATAGTGAACTGAACAAGTATCTGGGATCTGGTTACATATTTTTGGGCAGAAAGTCTAGGTTAGAATTTTTTCTTAGCCCATCTCATAGGAATTTCTGTCTAGATTTATGATATTATGACTAGGAGGAAGTTTGACAAGTTGTAATCCTCCTTTCAGGAGCTTCTATAGATGAAGAGGTCTAATATACATCATCTGACTAGCCTTGAAATAAACCAGACTCAGGTCCTTATATGCCACTCCAAGTCAACAAGGACAGAGGATCTTAAACCTCCAACCCAGACTGTAGAACCACGAGACCCACCCAGACAGACCTGTCCCACAGTAAGGTGGAGTGGAAAGAAGTATAGTTATCATCAGTTTAATATATGCTGAGATTAGTAGCATGGTTTCATGTGGGAAATCTCTAATATTTCTCAGGGAACATACATATTTTTCCAAATATTGAACACACAGAAAAATTAAGAAAATGAGAAAATATCTTATTATTCCTCTGCAAGAATTAAAGTTTTATAACCAATGGAGATGTTACTGGTTTGAAGAATTCACCTATGAGAAATGGAAGGTAGAATCAGGAGTAACACCAACATAGCGACTGAGAGGTTTAGGGCCACTGTTTTGGAGCACAAGCATGTAGAAAAGTGATCATGAATGTATCAGTCTTGCTTGTAATTGTTGCCACCTAAAAAGTTTGTGTTTGTCTGCTGCCAGCAGTGAGTCATGCTTGCAAATAAAATAAATATTAGTTAGTTTATATGCCTAGCATATTTTAAGCAAATCTGAGTTGTGTTCCAAGAAATGGCAAATTGGGGAGCAAAGTAAGTCCTTAACTTGGCAATTTTGACTATGTGGCTCTGTTAATCTTGCTAGAAGATACAATAATGCTTGCTGGCATTTCCCAGTTTGAATATTGCTTTTGGCCAGAGTCCGTTGTAAATATTACAATACTTAACAGCTCTTACTTATTAAATATTCTTTTCAGACATCACCAGTGATGAGTAAAGGGTATTAGAATATTGGAAATATTTATTAATAGCATATGATTTCAAGAATTCTTGAGAATACTCAGTGATTCTGATTTGTTGTGCAGATTCCACAAGATTAATAGCTGTTAAGAATTCAGAAACACTAGCTTGGCATGAACCCGGAGCACCATAGCTCACTAAGCTGTAGCCTTCCTTATCAGCTGCTTCTGATAGGTCTGAGATGGGTGGCCGAGTTTCTGGCTTGATTCTGACTTGGTGGCTGTGTTTCTCTCCTAGGTTTATATGCTATACTAAGTTCCAGCATCTCTGTCCTCTGCATAACTCTGCATAGCATCTCATTCCTCTGCATGGCTCCTCCTAGCTCTAACCCCTCTACCTTTGGCTGTGACCATGGTTCTCTATATCCTGTGCAAATGCTGGGTTCTTATTGTACCCCAAATGAACCACCTGAACAATTTTGTGTCTGTTACTGTCTTTTCCTTGGCCCTAGATCCAGTTTCTCCCCACTTTTCTGCCTTTGTTCTGTGCTATGGGAAGCTGAATCTGGTAGATTGCCTCAACTATATTTCCTTTGAAAGATTTTGGCTCATAGGCCAAATCTAGCCCACAGCCAGTTTTTGTTGATAGTTTTATTAAAGCACAGCCAATCACCTTTATCAGTGTATTGGCTACTTGCATACAACTGCAGAGCTGGCTAGTTGTAACACAGACTGGTGGCCCCAGTGACATATCTCTTGGCCTGCAGTTCCCTCCAGGAGGATAATGGCTTCCTGCTATTGGTATTGGGATGATTCGATGTCCCCTGTGTGTTCCCTTAATTCTTATTACAACTTATCAGTCAACTTTAGCCAAAGTGTCTTCATTTCAGCCATCTAAGGTGAGTTTCTTTTGCAAGGATATGACTAACGCAATATGACTACATGCGTCACCTCAGTCACATGCTTGAATGGTTCCTATTAGCAAGAGATACCAGTCTATGTTGAACCACAGTCTGCCATATTGTCCTGGGCAAGGTGATGCTGGCTAACCCAGCAGTCTTCTTGCTGAGTCAGCATTCCCAGTTTGACCTTGCCTTTAAGAATAGCTTATGTCTTTCTACCACTAAACCACCTTCAAAATCTTAGTATGGTCTGCAAATGAATCTTAAACAAATTGTACAAAACCCAAAATATCTTCTTATGCTCTTCTCTAATAAAGTCTGATGAGTTTAGGAATCTCCATGATAACTTCTCTGCTGGTGTTTAAATCAATTGCTTCTAAAAGGGAGTTGCAAGTCCATATTATCAGAAGCACAAGTGAGTCTTTGTCTAGATGTTTCAGCACTTGGATGGGATGAAGATGCCATGACCTTAAGTCTAAATCTGACTTTTTAAGAGTTTTCACTTGGTGATGTGATTTACACATCTCCTGTCACATATACAAATAAATTACTCGCTGGTGTTTCTGTCTTTGGAAATTTAAAAAAAACTAATTTTTGCAGTATGTATTATAACTAGGTTGCCTCAAAAATTTCTCAAGAAAAAAATATAAATTTCATTAGAAAAAAATATAAATGTCATTTGTTATCGTAACTAAGGAACATACGCTGATCAGGAAAAGCTATGGAAGGACAAAATTTCAAAATGAGAAATCCCCAAACATCAATGTCATATATGGTGTTCTTGAATTCAATTTTGTTGGACTGTATAAATTTTCCTATACAATATTTTATTCAACCAAATCTGAACTATCAATCAAGGACTGTTACATAAAAAATTTTGGAATGGAAATGCTATATCTACAATCCTGGTGTTTGCTGGATTGTTACTTATGAATATAATGTCATGAGGATAGTAAATTCTTAAGCTAACTTAACGTCAACACTTAGTGTTTTATAATTTACAAAACATTTCTCCATGTATTCTATCATTGATTCTCATTATAACCTTGTAAGGAAACTTGTAAGAGTATTACTTACTCATACTTTAATATCCCTACTTTACAAATTGCAAATAAGTAATACTACTTTACAAACAAAGAAAGTGAATCTAAATAATCTGCTCAATGTAATATACCTAGCAAGTTGTCTTATTTTTAGTGGGTAAGATTGGTGTGAAACTGGGGCACTGATGGATGGGCACTCCAACACGAAGGAATGGAAGTCTGGCAAACTGAATCAATTGCACAAAATTACTTCAGCAAGACCATCTGCGTAGTTTGATGCCAGGAACTGAAAGGCAGAGCAAGTTTGGGCCTACAAACATCTGCGTTAAGGCAGAGGCTATTCTTGAAGATACATCACGGCAGTGGTGATCCTTAGTCATTGAGTAATTTTGTAATGTTCAGGAGAAAATGCCAGGTCAAAGCACAGTACCATGGACTGAACCAACATGGGGGACAGAGAAATGCTTGTTAATACTGTTCATTCCAGATTCTACACAGGGGGATTCTTACACTCCCCTGTGTTTCCTGCTTCTGGTCCATCAACAGGCTTCCTGGGTGGCTGCTTTCAGTGACAGGGATGGTGATAATGAGGGTAAGAGACCTTTGGTGGAAGTTGGGCCTCGAGGGGCTATTCTCAGTCCTTTTCCTTTAAGCCTATGCACTTTTCACTGTACTCCCTGTGTGTCATGCAGAGGGCAGGGCAGTAAATAAAGGGGTGGTAAAAAAGATAAAGGTCAAGTAACCAACTAGTGTGTAGAGAAATGGATCTAATCAGGAAAGGGTTTAGTTTATTCTTAAAAGAATAAACTAAATAAACAGAACATAGTCTATAATTTGTTATGATTCTTCAACTTTATTAAAAGTTAATAGCAATAATTTTACTAAAGTTCCATCATATATCTTATCATCTACAAGGAAGTTAGTTTGGTTAACTTTCTTTCAATCTTTTTTCCTTTCCAAATATCTATTCTTAGTTCTGAAGACTAATTGAAGCAAATAATCCTGTCTCACATTTCCCATGGATATAAATACTCTTTAGAGCTGCACTATTCAATATGTGAGCCATTAGCTATATGTGGCTATCGAGTTCTTGAAATGTGGCTGCTCTTAACTGAGAACATATTTACCATATGTGTAAAATCAATACTGGCTTTTGAAAACTCAGTATGAAAAAAAAGTAAAATCTCATATACATTATACATTGAAATAATGCAATTTGGGCTATATTTGATTAAATAAAACATACTATTAAAATTAATTGCACTTTTCTTTTACTTTAATGTGACTATAAGTTAGGTGGCTAAGGTTAGATTCTGAATGGACAATGCTCCATTTGGAAGAAACACCAAATTCAAATTCCTAAAGGAAGATCCCTCGTGCTTCTACCAAAAGAGTCTCTCCTCTCCAGGCCAGTTCTATCAAGTCAAATAATGCATATTTCATAATTGGAAGGAAGGCTGCAAGTCATTTGGAAATTAGGTGATGAAACTGCAATAGGATCATAACTCCTGCATGACAATTTGCTTTGCTGAGCCTTTCTTATTCCAAATGGAATAGTCACTGCTCTAGTCTCTCCTCTAGCTCATTTACATCTTATTTTCTTTCTGTCAGAAGTGTCATTTCCTGTGATTGATGAAACCATCATTGCTAAGTGCAAAAATAAGGCCACTGTGTAATTCAAACTGGATTCACTACAAATATTTTCATCCTCTGGTTTGAGAAGAACTCAAACAGTTTCTTGGAAACCTTTAAAAAGTTCACAGTGTTTGGTTACTTACAGAAATTGAAGTCAAAATTACAGGAACAAAAACTATCATTACCCTTACAAATATGAAAAAGAAACCAAGCTACTACCTGGGCAGGAGAGATTTTCTTTTATCCTAGGTCATGTCTATACCTGGCCTCTGAAGTCACTATTTTTTGACTCAAGGGTTTTAGGGTCATTTTTAACGATGGGTTTCTACACAATTAATGAGCCTGACTATGCAATAGATTTAATTCACCTAGAGTCAATTCAGTTTTCAGAGGTGATTTTAACAAGCCTGTTACCTTCATTTTAGTCATGCTTCTCAGTAACAGCAATGTTAGAATTCTATAATTACTATTACTTTAAAGCAAGGAAGACACATAAAATAAGAGGAAGCCGACCCATTCTCTTCAAGAGGCAACTGAGACTAATTAAATCTTGCGTGTCCTCCCAGGATGCCTTTGTCTTGCTTTGTTTTAATTTCTTTTAATTATCCATTGAATTTATAAAAACATCAGTAATTCAGACTTGCTTATTATCATTTTGTAGTATTATTTTAATTTAGACATAGTGTATTTCACTTTTGATTTTTAAGACATGGATAGATTTTTGTAACCACCACTAACAGGATAGGAATGATTCCAGTGCTTCTCAAAATTCCTTCTCACTGTGCATTTGCAGTTAAGACATGCCCCTACTCATGATCACTGGCACCTTCCAGGTCAGTTCTCTGTTGCTGTCATTTTGTCTTTTAGAGAACACTATACCAATGAAATTCAACAGATGCGTCTAATCTAAGTCTTCCTGCTGCAAGTAAGTTTTATCTATTTTCTAGAGGCTGTCTTGAAGAACTGGTATCAATTTTTTTTTCAAATATTTGATAGCATTTGCCCAATAAAATTATCTGAACCAAATTTTTTTCTTTTAGAAGGTTATTTATTGTGGATTTAATATCTTTTATAGAATCATTCAGTATATACTCTTATGCAGTTTTCAATTTTGGTAGTTTGCATGTTGGCAGGAATTGGTTCATTTCATTTATCAAATATGTGAACATAAGCTGTTCACAGTCTTCATTTATTGTCCTAATGTCCATGGAGTTTGTAACAATGCACATCTTTCATTTCTGCTCTTAGCAATTTATGTCTTCTCCTTTTTGTTCTTGGTTAACCGAGCTAGAGGCTTATCAATTTTTATTGATCTTTTCAAAGAACCAGCTTTTATGTTTGTTGATCTTCCCCTATTAATTTCCTGTTTCAATTTCACTGGTTTATGCCCTGCATTTTATTATTTATTTTCTTCTCATTGCTGTAGTCTTAAATTGTTTGTTTCCTTGTGTGGATTCTTAGGTTATTCATTTTAGAGGCTTTTGGTGTGTCACATAAATTTTGATAAGTTTTATTTTTATTTACTTCCACATGCAGATCCTGAATATGTTTTTATTAGATTTATGAATAATTCCACATGCATATCTTGAACATATTTTACTAGATTTGTTCCTAAATATTTCATGAGGGACCTATTGTAAATGCTATTATTTTTAAATTTTGGTCTTCCACTTGCACATTGTTCACATATAGAAATGTAGGTGTTTAAATGCTGAATTTGTATCTCTGACCTTGCCAATCTCATTTAGTAACTTTAAGTCTTCTTTGTACATTCCTTGGGATTTTCTATATAGACAATCATGGCAGGTGAGAATATAAATAGGCTATTAATTCTTTTGTAACCTGTATAGTTTTTGTTTGTTTTTCTTGATTCATTGTACTTGCTAGTATTTGCAGTACGATACTGAGTAGGAATGATGAGAGTGAGCATCCTTGCCTTGATTCCACTCAGTCTTTCACTACAAGTATGATGTTAGCTTCAGGGATTTGTCACAGTGAGAAGTTTCTATTTCTTGTTTGCTGGGTTTTTATCCTGAATGGATTTTAAATTTTTTCAAATGACTTTTCTTCATCTTTTGATATCATTCTATTTTTTTGTTTGTCTATTAATATAGTAGATTGCATTGATTGCCTTTTTTTTCAGTGTGGAATCATACTTGCTTTCCTGAGAATATACTTACTTGCATGTGATGCATTGTTCTTTTAATATGTTCCTGGGTTACATTGCTAAAGTTTTGTTAAAAGCTTTTTGCATCTGTATTGGAGGACCCTTAAACTACTAAAAATGCAACTACTACTTGATTCAATAATTCCACTACTGGGAGTCAACCCAAAGAACAGCAAAACACTAATTCAAAAGGAAGCCTGCACTCCTATGCTTATTGCAAGACTATTTACAATAGCCAGGATATGTAAACAACCCAAACGTCCTCAAACAGACAAATAGATCAAATAGCTGTGGTATATTTACACAATGGAACATTATTCAACCATCAAAAATGATAAACTCATGGCATTCACAGCAACATGGAAGAAATTGGAAAAATTATGCTGATTGAAATTAGTGAGAAGAAAAAAAGATAAATACCAGTTCATCTCACTTATATGTGTAGTATAGATAAAACAGTAGAAGAAATAGTAAAAACTAAAATTGAGTATAGAAATGAATCACCCTGCAAAGGAGGAAAAAGGAGTGGGATAAAACAGGGTAGAGAGGAACACAAGGGAAACTAGTGATGAGTGACAGGTGATATGGTGGTAGGAGAAATATGGGGACTACAACAAAGTGAAAAAGGAATTAAAAATAAATTAATTAAATAATATTTTTGCATTCATTACACAAGGGGTTGTCTGCAATTCTCTTATTTATTGTCTTTGATTCTGATATCAGAATAATGATGTCTCATTAAATAAGTTAGGAAGAATCTTTTTACCTTGTTATATCCTTATCAATTTGTACAGTAGAAATATCTGGGTTTAGACTTTTCTACTTTGGAAGAATTTTAACGATGAAATCAGTTTCTTTAATAGAGAGAATGGTATCCAAGTTATTTTTTTTCTTGGGGTGAGTCAGCGTTGTCTTTCCAAGAATTGGTCCATTTTGTCCAACTTATCAGATTTATGTGTACAGAATTGTTTTTGGCCTTCATCATCCTTGAATATTTGTGAGTCAGCCATGATATCTCCTCTAATTTCTGATATTTGTCCTATGTGTCTTATTTCTTTTACTTGATCATCAAGTTGAGGTTTACCAATTTTATTGATTTTTCTCATAGGACCAGCTTAATTGATTTTCTCTGTTGTTTTACTGTTCTCAGATATATATATATATATATATATATATATATATATATATTTCATTATTACATTTTTCTGCTAGCTTTAGGTTTGGTTAAGTTATTTTTTCTGAATTCTTAATGTGGAAGCTTAAATTATTGATTTGAAAACTTTCTTTTCTAAAGTAAGCATTTAGTGCTATAAAATTCCCCTAAACATTACGTAGGGTACACCTCACATATTGTAATATATTTTGTTTCTACATTTATTCAGTTGAAAGTTTTTTAAAATTTTCCTGAGACTTTCATTTGCCTTTGAGTGTTCCCTCCCCCTCCCCCACCCCACTCCCCTGGTCTCTCCATCTCTTCTTTCACTGCCATTTATTGTTTAATTTTTAGTCCCTTGGGTTCCTTTCCTTTCCTGTAGCAATGTCCTTTTGTCTGGTGTGGACATGGTTTTCTGGCACACAGTGGCCTGTGCTTAGTTTTCCAAGTGTCTTTTTGCTGCTGGCCACCAGTTCACACATGGTTGTAAACTTTCTTTCACTGCCTCCTCCTTCTTTCTGGTCATCTGCTCTGACCCATCTTCAGTCATATTTTGCTCTTTCTTTGTTTTGTAGTTCTGGTTGCTGGTGTTGGGAGCGTTTCTCCCGGCCAAAGTTTGTGCACCAATTTTTTTGATCGAGATAGGCCCTGGCAGATGGTTGGTTCAGTTCGTCGTGGGACCACTGCCCGTCTCTGTGGCTTTCCTCACCCCCTAAAGTGGAGGGTCCTTTGATCATGCTGAAGGCATCCCTGAACGGAAATTCCATTCCCATCGTTGTAGTCGTCTCTATAATCAGTCTTGTGTCCCCGTGGATCTGACATGTTGGTTGTTCCGGAATACTTCTTTGTTTTTCACCTCTGTATTCATGTGCAACTGCCGTTGAGTCGCTGATTTAGTTGCTTCTGGTGAGGGTTGACTGGATTTGGAGAAGACCAGAGGGAATGACCCCTACCACCCACTACTCCCCATCAGCGCTCCTCCACCCGCCAGCCCACGCATCTGGGGGTGGGGGGACTCAGTGCCTGGCAGCATGGTTGAACTGGGCATGTGGGTGGGGCTACCCTCCGCCTCCCCTGGCCACTTCATGGTATGGTGACGGGGGGGGGGGGGCAGCCGCTCCCCGTCGCCCTGGCAGGTGGCAGGGACCCCCCACCTTACGTTCTCCAAACCCCAAAAGGAGCATAGCAGGCTGGATGGCTTAGGGTTCAGTGCCTGGCAGCATGGATGAACCAGGTGTAGTGTGTTTTTTAATTTCCAAATGTTTAGAGACTTTTCATATCCTTCTGTTATCAATTTTTAGTTCAATTATGATCAAAGTAAATATTTTGGGTAATACTAACTTTACTAAGCCTAAAGATGTTTATGTGTTTTATGGCTCAGGGTATGATTTATCTCCACAAATGTGTCTATAACCACTCAAGGAGACTAGCTAACAGAGAAATTTTCTGGTTTTGTCTGTTCTAAAAGAAAGATGGGGAAGGACTGCAAAATTAAGGATTAAGACTACAACAGGACTTGCTGAACAACCTGGGAAATTACTTACAAAATGAGGTAACATCATGATTAATAAATTAAGCTATAGCAGTCTAAATTAATGGGGTCCTACACATATTTGTTCCCTTATATATGTCATCCTGTACACTATAGATGGCTGTGAAAATTACATTTCACACAACCTCATAATGCACTTACTCATATATATCCTTCCTGGACTTGGGTACAACTGTTTGTATAGACTTTCTTATAACTGTACAAATTTTTCACCAAGTTGAAGAGTATAAATTCTCTGAGTGTGGTTTATACCTAAAAGTTGATAGACTAGGGTTAGTTGTGGACAACAAAGTAAATGGTTTTAGTGTTCATTAATTTTAAGATATATAGAGATCTATAAATGATGATGCGTAATCTGAGTTTATTCAATTCTCTACTATCATGGTCAACTTTCTCCTTTCAACATCTCCATCACCCCATAGGGCAGTTTCTTAAAGGAAATGTTAGATCAGCAAATATACATTCTCTATATTACTATTACTCTAATACAAATCCTGGGGGGTCCAAATTGAGTAAATGGAAGATACATTACTTTGGTGGGGGAGGGGGACAGAAATTTCTAAAACTTCTTTTCAATCCTTGTGTGCTAGCACACTTACATATCATCTTTCATATCAGGTTGCCCATTCTTGTGAAAAGTACACTTGAAATAAGAAAGATGAAAAGTATATTGAAAACTAGGAGCTATTGAGTAGTATATGAAAATCTTTTTAAAAATCTTTTTACAATTTGATTGAACATGTATATTTCTTTTACATCATTGTTACCCTGAGGTTCTCCCACCTTCTTTTCACCTGTAAACAATCATCTTAATCTCTTGTGGCCATATTTCCCCAGATTTTACCTCTCCTCCCCCTCCCTTGCTCTATGCTTCAGTTCTGCTGACAGTTCATTGGTTTTATTTCTTTGCTTGTCCTTTTGATTGTTTTTCCCCCCTATATCCTACATATAGGTGGAATCATCCAGTATTTTTTTTTCTTTCTGACTTTTTCTGCTAGATCTATCCATGTTACCACAAATGCATCAAATTTGTCTTTTTTGGTTATGGAATAATATTCTATTCTGTAGATAGACCATAACTTTCTGTTCTATTCGTCTGTTTGGGGGTATTTGGGTTGTTTCCATATTCTGGCTATTGTAAATAGTGATGCAATAAACATGAGAGTACAGGTGTCTTTTTGAATTAGTGTTTTGGTTTCCTTTGGGTAGATCCCCAGAAGTGGTATTGCTGGATTGAATGGTAGTTCCACTTTCAGTAGTTGAGGATCCACAAAGAACTCACACATGTTAACAAAACCAAAGCAAAAAGCCTAATTAAAAATTGGAGAGAGGAACTAAAAAGATATTTCTCCAAAGAGTAAATAAAAATGTGGCCAACAGGCATATGAAAAGTTGCTCAACTTCATTAATAATTAAGTAAGTGTAAATCAAAACGAAAGTGAGATACCACCTTACACCAGTAAGAATGGTCCATATCAAAAAACAGGCAACAACAAATGCTGGCGTGGATGTGGATAAATAGGAACACTTTTACACTGTTAGTGGGAATGAAAACTGGCCAAGCCACTATGGAAAGTTGAGTATATGAAACTCTTATATAAGACTTGTTTTATAAGTATTAGGCTCAACCTGGAGTTTTTGGAAAAAAGATTAATTCATAGCAAGTTGTGTTTTTATATGTTGTTACTACCTAACACTGTGAAGGTGTATTCTTAAGGTATTATCTCTCATATTTATCATCTGAAAAATAATTTAAAAGCCTGTTTGATTTTGTCAAAGAAAACCATTTGCAAATCATTTGGTGAAATTCAGTTAATTTATGTACTATAAAACAATCTGTTACTTACCCTTTTATCTACAAGTTTACTCCTAGATATTTACCCAAGACAAATGAAAAAATGCTTCCACACACACATTCTAAGAATATTTATAGTAGCCATATCTATAACACTAAAACTTGAAACATCTCAAATACCAAACTATAACAATGTAGACAAATAAATTGTGGTCTAGTCATACAATGGAATACTAGTCAGCAAAAAAGGGAAATGGATTATTGATTCATGTGTCATCATTGATGAATCTCACAAACATTATGCTGAGTAAAAGATCCTAGACACAAAAAATTGTAAAAGCATATACTGCATGCTTATATTTATGAAGTTCTAGAAGAGGAAATCTAATCTATGGTGTGTAGACTGACTGGGGTTGGACATATGAGAACTTCTGAGATGATAAAAATGTCCTGTATTTGGATAGGGATATAGATTTGTTCAAAACATATTTATAATTATGCTTACCAATGTATGTAAATTTTAGCTCTATAAATGAGTACATTTAAATAATAATTGACCAGAAAATAGAGAGAAGTGTAAGATGAAGTAATAAGACAGAATTTTGTAGTTGTTGAAGTTGAATGATGGTTTCATGAGGGTTTTTAAAATAGTAATCTATATACTGGACATATTCCATAACAAAACATTAAAAACTAGTTTGGAGTCCTCTGAATCATATTCAATTCTTT
Source organism: Uropsilus gracilis (assembly GCA_004024945.1). Lineage (NCBI taxonomy): Eukaryota > Metazoa > Chordata > Mammalia > Eulipotyphla > Talpidae > Uropsilus > Uropsilus gracilis. Next base: position 17,982 of record PVHY01005329.1, read on the forward strand.
TTCTGTCTGCATGACTTTCATTGTATGCTTAAAAATTTGATGCTTTAATACAAATTTGAGAAAAAAGAACTTCATTCATAAATCTTAAGGTGCTCTCACTTAAGCTTATAAGTTCCATCAATGAAAGCTTATACAGAAGCCTTAAGCTCTATTTGCTACATGCTTTTATAAAATTAGCTTCAAAGGGGGGGTAAATCCCTGGGATTGCAATGATGTGAAATTTGTATATAAATAAATTTTTTTAAAAAGAGCCAAATAAATGTTTTGAGGACATTGTTAAAATTTCTGTTAGGAGCTGGATGGCAATTATTCTTCTTAATAGCCAGATTCCTAATGTCCAAGCTTTACAAGTAGTCATTGCTATTGTCATGAGCACTCAGAGACAGACTATTATCTTTACATCAGGCGACAGTGTATTCAGGTTCTGAATAGTGTCTGCCTGTGGTTGACAATAAATTACTTGTTGACTAAGTAGATGTTAGACAAGAGAAATAGTCTATGGCCACCATAGGTTTCTGTATAGTCAATAAGCTAGATTTCCTACTATCTAATTAAAAGATGTTCTTAAATTATGTAGTCTCTACCCCACTGCCATCTATGCCCTTCAGCTGTGGTATTGCAACAGTCATTTGTACTGAATAAAATATATGTGTACCATTTGCCAGCTATATTAGTGATTTCATCACTTCTTAACTAATTTTTCATTTGTAAATCAGATTAATAGTAGTACTTACTTTATAGGCATCTTGAAAGAATTAAATAATCTAGTAAGTGTATTTAAAAGAATAATTGAGCCAAAATATTATAAAAGTTGTTATTTACCAGGACTAATACTGATCTTTGCTGACTTTAAAGCAGAGAGCTCTTACTGGTTTAGCTCAGCCCCACATACTTATTCCCTTCAAGACTTATTCCCTTATTCTCACTTTCTCACTTTCTTCTTGTGAAAAACTGGTTTAAGCAATTTTCTGGTACTATTTTACCGCCCCCCCCCACTAAGTACTACAATTCTAGTCTTTTATTGGTCCTTAATGAACCCATAATCTCAAATCCCTAACTTCTGGGCTTTTGTCATGCTAAGGGTTACAAACCTTGGAGGGGAATGTGAAAATAAATTGGGGTTTCTGATAGAAAAGCCTTTGAGGAAACTGGGTGATAATTTCATCTACTGGAGGAACACTTAAACCCATGAGTTCACTCAAATCCATACCACCAAACTTACAAACTATAACTTCTTAGAAGCCCAGGTAGAAAGGGACTCACTCTTATGTCAAGAAGGTCTTGTGAATAATAAAAGATGAGACTCTTTCATACCCATTGTTCATGACCTCAGAGGCAAAATCTCAGATAGTAAAAGACTCCTAAAATAAGTGAGTTTATTTATAATGTTCAAATTTTAGGATTAAGGTAAAGTTAGGTAACTTCATGGTTATCTGTGGTATGAACATTTGCTTAAGGATGTCTGTAGGTTCTCTAGAAGTCAGAGTATTTTGGCTAATCATAGAGGCTTCAGCCTCTGGTTGCTTGTGACAAAATTTGGCTTTAGTGACCACAATACATGATCGAGGGCTTACCTACCCCAATCAGAAACATAGTCCAAACCACATCTTTTCTATCTTATTCCCCATTATATATTCCCAGAAATAATAATCAGTACACTGGATTTAATGTTTAGCATTCCTGTGGTATTTGAAACTTTTAAATCACACATATGAATAAATAACATATTATTTTGCATGGTTTATAATTTTATAATTATGGTACTGTAATATGTATACCTATCTGTAACTTGTTTTCTTCCCACAAAAAATAAAGAAATTAATTAATTTAAAAAAAAGAAACATAGTCCAAACCATACCCTGATAGCCAAGCCCACACTGGCCTTGTCATCCTGTGAGGGCTGGTTTATTCACATATATGGAGGTCAAGATAGGGCATCAGTGTGTGGGTCTTAAGAGCTTCCTCTGAAATATTGGCCCCTGAGTACGGGCACATCTCTTGCTTGAAAATGAGTACCAAATTTTCTGTGTCCTTTCTGCTCAAAAGCATCTCTCCTTTGATACATTTGCCTTCTGAATTATAATGTTATTTATATTTTAGTTTATTGTTCAATATAATTCAGGATTGCAGCTTTCCTGTCCATTGCTTGTCTCCCTTCTTCCCTCTGTACAATCTGCAGTAATTTTCAAGAATGGGTTAAAAATATTTTTATAAGAAGGTCAGATTAATAACCAGTGAAAGTGAATACAATAAAAGAGAAACTAGATGGCCTTAGGCTGCTATGTTTGATTAATTCTATAATGTTGTTATGCATGAGTTGCTGATATGCAGTGTAAGGGAGAATGAACATTTATGAGTTTCTTGCTATTGTTATTATTGACATTATTTTGTCATAAAAATTGGAAGCTGGTTACTCTATGACTCCTGAGATTCCTATGTGGAACAAAAAAGCTTATTCTTAACATTGTCAATGACTATATCTAGATATTACTGAAAGCTATGTTTTGTAGATTACATGCTCCTATACTCCTCCTCATCCTGTCTTAAGTTCAATTTTCTCTATTGAGTTGTCTGTTCTTCAGTACTTATGGAATGGATATACTTAACTGGCATCAGAGAAAGTGTGGATCACATGGAAATGGGCAGAAAAATGACAACTATAAGAATCTGGACTACCATCCTTTCATCTTCTTACCAACTTTCATTAGGTTGGCTGGTCAAAATGAATGACTCACTTTACAGAAAATTCCCATCATCTCACCTTGCTTTGTAATGACTTGTAATTACAGATAGATTACAGAGATTCTTGGATCCCCTTACCCTGACAGGCTGTGGTTGATTTAAGAAGATGCATAAAAATCTTATGAAGGTAATAAAGGTTAACCAGATATTAGTGCCTAGACTAATAGAAAAAGTCAACCCCTTCCCTTAGGCCCTCATTTACTAAAGGCAAGATGTATTCTCAGGGATCTGACAATGAGAATGCACTTCCCCCTTTTATTAGTTCAACAACTGTTAACTTCAATGAACTTCATTATTTCTGTTAGTAGTTGTAACTCATATGATGTACTCTGTAGTCATGACAACATCTTTTGTATTCTTCCATTTAACTGCTCAAGACTACATTTCCTAGAAGTCCAATTTGTCTTTTAACACCTCTGTTTTTCTCATCTGCCCTATTTTGTGAACGCAAGAACTTACAGAGCCCAAATGCAAGTCGGTCTGACTTTTGTACTCAAGTGGAGAAGAAGCTGATTACTTTAGTAACACCCATGCTTCTGGAAGCCATACATGTTATTGAACACTCATACTACATAGTTCATGAGGGAGGCTTGTCCACTAATATAGTGAGACCTTCACGATAGGGTTCTGGAAATGGATGCCATAGCCCTTTCTGAAGAAGCCATGCCATGACTACAATATGGAGTCAAGCAAGTATGCCCTATGATAGTTGTTTACATTTACACACATACTACCATCCTCTCCCATGTTCAAATGAACTCCTAGAGACTCAGGACTGATTTAGCTATCCATCACTTAATGAAACCGATACTGTGATTCCACATTATTCCCTGAATATCTATAGCATGGAAATTGGATGTGGTATAACTTTTACTATTAAACTTTTAAAATACTGTGTGTATATATATATACACATACATATGTATGTATAGTATACACACAAACACGCAGATACATGCACATGCATTTTTATATAATGTGTGTTTATATGTACATATATATATATGCTAATACACACACAAATGTTTTCTCTAATATATACATGCTAATACACACACAAATGTTTTCTCTGTTCTCTCCTAAGGGAGAGATTCCACTTCAGGAACAAAGTGAAGTTTAATATTTCTCTTACTAGAGAAAAAGTTCAAAGGGCAATTCTAATCCCTATGGCATAGTATAATTTAATACTTGTGAGTTAAAAAAGGTTTTAGTGGCCTGAAGGGGTGATCTAACTAGTGCATGGGATATCACACTTCCTAGTAAATGGACTTACATCCAAATAATTGGCTTATATGTGACACACAGAAACTTTGTAGTTTCTCGTAGTTGCTATAGCAAACTTTAAAAACCTGTGAGTTTAAAACAACAGAAATATATTCATTCACATTGCTGAAAATTAGAAATCTAAAATCAGTTTTACTGGCCTGAAAGGAAGGGGCTGACAGAGCCATGTTCCTTCTGGAAGCTGTAAGGCACAATTTATTCCATGCCTCTTCCAGGTTTGGGTACCTGCCACCCTTCCTTGGTTTGTGACTTCATTGCTCCAATCTCTGCCTTTGTAGTCATTTTCTGTCTCTTTTATGATGTGCATCAGATTTCCCTCTGACTATTTCATAAAATAAAAATAATGGAGGATAATATCTTTATCTCAAGATCACACTCAGTCTTTTACCATATGAGGTAACACAGAGGTTCTGGAGATTTGGATGTGGACTTGTCTTTTGGGATGATTAATTAATGTACCATAGATAGATTATTTCAATTTGACATTGGCTATGGCATGCTTACATTATCATTTACCTCTTCCTGATTCACAGAATCTCATGACACTAAGAACTATTTACCATGCAAAAACCAACTGATTGGACAATGTAAGTGACAATGAAAGTCATTATTCAATAACATGATGTTACTAATGCTTCAATCATCTGAGACAGATAAGCTAGATCAGCCCTAACTACTTGTTAACATTGAAAGAAATTATCTCACATCCTGCTACTTCTGCGAATAATTTGACCATTAGAAAAGACAGAAAAACAATAAAGCCATAGAAGCAGCTCACAAAGTAATTTGAAAAAGAAACATTGTTATATACTGGCTAGTCACATTCTCTCTGGTTCAAATTCGAGCACTGCAGAAATATGTTAAATAAGCACATTTAATATAGATGGTTTATAAACATATCTTTTGTCAGTTTGATGCAAACCACATTAGAGGAAATAAACAATAAAATCCAAAATTAATGTTCCAAATTGCAATGTCTGGGAGTTTCTAGGGAAGGACAGAGAAAAACCTAAAAAAAAAAAAAGAAAAAAAGAAAGCCTTTTGTGACTTCCAGCCTATCTGATATCTATGTCCTAAAGCACAGAGTGTTTGTTGTCTTTTATCTGAAATAGATGGTTTGTCTTGTTGGAGCTTACATATATGTACATTTGTTTATTTTCTGAAGGCAATTCTTCATCATAAGGTATTGGAAACTGATTCTCCAGGGAAAACATCTGTTCAGCTATAATGCTAGCATCTGCAAAGTTAGGTGTGCTGAAAGAAAAGAACTTTATCTTAGTGGTTCAGGGACTTCAAATCCACAAACTAAGATATTAAGACAGACAAGCTGTCCTTTTCTCCATGGCTTTTGCACATAGTCTGGCTCTGGTTATGCCAGGCATGGAGCATAGATAACGTTGGTCCCAGAATCAGTTCTGGAGGTTGAAGTCACTTGGTCCACTTAGCCAAAGGGACTGAGACAAAATTAACCAAATTAGACATTGGTTCTACTTTTGTGTTTCCTTGGAGCTTTCCCTTTGACTTCGTGTGGCCTTGATGGTTATGGATCTGGGATCTGGACATGGCTCAATGTGGGACAGGTATAATGTGGTGGACAGGAACCAGATTGCTTTACTTCCTTGGGTCTTTATTTTCTCATCTCTAAAATAGAAATAATTATTTCAGAACTGAAGGTTCATGGACAAAAGGCATAAATGCACTATATGCAATCTAGAAATAGGTGTTCATATTGCTGCTTTGAAAGAAAAGCAAAATAGTTCATACTGACCTACTTATGCCTCAATAATTACTAACACTGATAAAGTGTTCTCTTGGGAGAAGGCTCTGAGCCTCTAAGAGGATTTTAATCTGCATATATCCTTAGTTTACCCCAACACCTTTTACTCCAACTGAATCTTTGGGCTTTCCTAAGCTTTAACCTCTGCTCCCTGCCATGGGGGTGGTGAACAACTTGATGCCTTACTGGAATTTGGAGAGAATTTACAAGACCTGGGCTGACATAGCTCCAGCTTTTGCCACAATCTTATTTCATAAATATTTTCTGAATGCTTCTGGAAGGCAAGGCATTTTGGATTTTGGTTATGGCAAAAACAACTTTTGGTACTAAAAATCTATTCTCTTATTTCTCTTGGTCATATACCATATCTGATTCTGCATTATGCACTGTACACTGCTAATGACTTATTTATTTTTTCTGTTCTCCAACATTTCTATATCCACTGTAATGCAGATCCACTTTGTCATTATCCCTGGAGGCCATGATGAGATGCCAATTTACAAACTTAGAAAAAGTTGAAATAAGATTTCTGTTTGAGAGTTAAACTTTAAAGACCATATGCAATAGCTCAAAGGAGACAGCTATTTAAAGAGGCAAGCAGCATGGATGTAAGGTCAGGAAGGCTGGACAACATCCAGACTTGCTTTGTTAAGATATTCAAAAAAAGAAATAGCCTGGATAGTAATGGCAAGGAGGTCCTGCACCATCAGAATCCTTCCAAGTGTGGTGCAGTAGCAAGGAATATGGACCAAGGAGAGTGGCAGGGTAAGACTCTCCCTGTGCTGCGTGAGGAAGTCAAGGACTCTGATAAGGTCTGTTTCTCAGGATCACTGAAATTCTCTTGCTCTAAGACCATATTATTTGAAATTTCTAGCTTCCCATGGAGTGAATGAGCTTTTCTGCTAATCCTGCCATTTGCATTTCTCATGGTAAATGGATGAGCCAGCATTTGGTGGGGTGGGGGCGGTGGATCTGCCATTTTGATTTATGAGCATGAGGAGTATGAAGATGCATCCCAGAATGGGGACCATGACCAGTGTCTAGACAAGGTAGGTTCCTGAACCTGCCACCTGAAACCTGCATCCCCTTTGATGACTCCATTACCCACTGCTTAAACTTTGGCAAAAAAATAACCTCTTGTCTCGATTGTGATGTCAGTTTCCTAATAATTTTCCTTTTTCCTGTCTCTTGTTTCTTTACCTTCTAGTGAGTCTTGTAACTAGTTTCCAGTGCTTTGCTTCCCAGATATGCATTTTTATCACATCACCTGTTCAAGAAACTATGACTACTTGCTGCTCACCAAAGGAGTTTGAGGAAACACGTAGAGGATTTCTACGCAGGAATCTTTTATTCCATTTGAACAACAACAACAACAACACAGAAATCTTACCATCCTACTTATTCCTTTTCATTTAAGGACCAGACTTTGGAGGGCAATTTTTCCATTGTCTGTTCTGTATTTTGTTGCTTATGATGAGAAGTCATATGTGATAATTATTTTTTGTTTCTTTGTATATAAATGTGCTTTTTCTCCTTTCGATTACTTTTAAGACTTTCTTATTATATCTGTTCCTCAACAGTTAGATTATGATGTGCTTATGGTTGAATTCCTTTGACTGCTTCATACTTCCTTTACACTGCTTGGTGATCACTGAACTTCTGACTATATATGGATCATAGACTTTTATTAAATGCACTCAATATTTCCTCAAATAATTTTTCTGCACTATTTTGCTCCTCTCCATAAAAGACTGGCTACCCTCATGTTAGACTGCTTGATATGATACTATAGGTCACAGTGATTCATCTCATACTTTTTTCATATTTTGTTCACTCTGTACTTCAATTTGGGTCATTTTATCGACCTGTCTTCAACTGTATTGATTCTTTCTTCTATTGGATCCAATCTTCATTTGGTGAATATTTTATTTTTGATATTTTACTTTTTGAGTTCTAGAATTTTTATTTGGTCTTTTTTCAGTTTAAGAATCTCTTGTGAAATCCCCTACTCCTCCACCATTTACCCATTGTTTTTGTAGATTCTTTAACTTATTTAAGATAGTAATTTTAAAATCCTTTTCTGTTACTAACAACATTTGGATTGCCTGAAGACCTTGATATTAGCTGATTTTCCTCCACATATTCTTGTTTTATTTTCCCTCATATATCTAGTAAATTTTTCAGACACTGCATGATACTTTTAGAGAGAATCTGAATTAACTTTTCTTTCTCTGAAAAGTATTGTTTGGTAGACAGTTAAGTAACTGGTGGATTACATCAATCTTTTGGAGACTAAGCTTCAGATTTCATTAAGGTGGTAGAACCTTGGGGTAGACAATGATGTAAACTATATATGTGTGTGTATGCAATCAATAAAAAATTAAAAAAGATAGGTCTATTTTAGTTTTGCCTTTTGTTCTTGATTAAACCCCTTAATCCTGGTGTGATATTTATTATAAAGTTTGTCCCTAGTGGAATCAAAATAGAAAGTCTGAGGTGCTTACCAAATCCTTCTAGCCAAATTCTCCCCTGCAGCAGGCAGTTGTTAAAATTCAGTTGTTTTAAGTTTCTAATGGTACTTTCTCTCCCTTGGAGTCCTATACCATGTGCTGAAATTCAGAAGTCAGACAAAGATTTGAGGAGTGATTGCATACAGATTATAAGATTTTGTTAACAGGCAGACTGAGGGGCACCCAAGGACCCACAAACATGAATGCTCTAAATAGTGGCTTCCATTCTCTGTTTAAAAACAAAAAATACTCTAGTATATAAGACCTTTACTAGAAAGAACTTTAATTTAATTAGTGTGCAATAGAGAGAAGAGAAAAAAAAAGAATATACAATAATTTACAGTTAACCAGTTATCCATGCCTTCTTGGGTAAATGCCCACCAAATAGGGTTTATCCAAAATGAGGCTGTTGAGGCCCAAGACCTTGTCAAAAATCTAAGGCACATCTGGTGGGGACACATAGAGAAGAGGCAGAAGAGGCCAGGCAAATCTGGAAGTTGAGGAGCAGAACCAAAATACAAATCAAAATAAAAGCTGCCATTGTCAGCCTCTCCATGGGTCTCTCACCCGTATTTTTCCAAGTGTCTCCTTCCATATCCCCCAAGTCCCGAGTGCAAGTTCAAGGATGAGAAGAAAGTATGGCTTCTTCACATGTCTCTGGCCCATGTGCCTCTTCAAGTCTTTCCCTTCAGCTTTTTCT
>PVHY01005329.1:27094-84277 GCA_004024945.1 Uropsilus gracilis
TTGGTTGGTTAAGTTGATGTTCAGTTGTTGGTTGTTTGGCCCGTTGTTCTCTTCTGATATCTGGCAAATGTGTGTGTGTGTGTGTGTGTGTGTGTGTGTGTGTGTGTTTACCCTGGGGCTTTCCCACTTCACTAACATTTGTTAATATACTGATCTTTTGTGCCTCACCTCCCCTGCCTTCTTCCCCCTCCTCCTCTCTCGCTCCATGGTTCAGTCCCATTGGTTGTTTTCATTATTTCTTATTTGTTTGTTTGTTTTTCCCTATATCCATCATATAAGTGAGACCATCCTGTAATTCTCTTTTTCTTTTTGAATTATTTCTGCCAATATGAGTCCCTCTAGTTCCATCCAGGTTGCTGCAAATGACATGTTTGTCCTCCTTGATGGATGTGTAGTATTCCATCGTGTATATGTACCACATTTTTTTAGCCAATCATCTGTTTGGGAGCATTTGGTTTGTTTCCAATTCTTTGCAACTGTAAACAGGGCTGCAATGAACATGCGCGTACATGTGTTCTTTTGAATTAATGTCTTCATGTCCTCTGGGTAGATTCCTTGTAGTGGGATTGCTGGGTCGAATGGTAAGTCCACTTTCAATTGTTCGAGGGTCCTCCACACAGTCTTCCATAGTGGCTGGACCAGTTTGCACTCCCACCAACAGTTTAAGAGAGTTCCTTTTTCTTCACATCCGCGCCAACATTTGTTATTGTCTGTTTATTTATGTGGGCCATTCTTACTGGTGTAAGATGGTATCTCAGTGTGGTTTTAATTTGCATTTCCCTGGTTATTAGTGATGTGGAGCATTTTTTCATTTGCCTATTAGCCATCTGTATCTCCTCTTTGGTGAAGTGTCTTTTTAGTTCTTCTCCCCATTTTTTGATTGGGTTTTTTGCTTTGTTTTTGTTGAGCTGTAGGAGCTCTTTGTGGATCTGTGTTATCAGACCCTTGTCACTTGTCTGCAGGGCAAAAATTTTCTCCCAGTCAGTTGGGTTTCTTTTTGTTTTGTTTATTGTCTCTTTTGCTGAACAGAAACTTTTTAGTTTTATATAGTCCCAGCTGTTTATGCTTTCCTTCATTCTTTTGCCAGCCATAGTTGTTTCCCCAAATGGATTTCTGAGGTGAAATTCATGAAGGGTTTTGCCCAGGTTTTCTTCTATGCATTTTATAGTTGCAGGTCTCACTTCCAGGTCCTTTATCCATTTTGAGTTAATTTTTGTACAAGGTGTGAGGGTGTTATCCTGGTCCATTTTTTTTACAAGTTTTGATCCAGTTTTCCCAGCACCATTTACTGAAGAGGCTATCCTTGTTCCAGGGTATGTTTTTTGCCCCTTTGTCAAAGATTAATTGACTGTATATGTGTGGTTTTATTTCTGGATAACGAACAGGCGCAGGTGACCTCCAGAAGCTAACCTGGGCCTAAACTCTGTTTTCTGAATCTTCAGTTGTACAAAACTCAAGATTTCTGCATTTGCCATATTCAGTAGACTTATGAGGACCAAGGGATAACCTGAAAAAACGACATAAATGTGACTCATATGATGCCCATGGCTCATGGGCTCATTCTTCCATTTTCTTCCTGTGTTTTTGCTCACTGCACAGCGCTTCCAGTCATTCACATGTTTTTCCGAGTTTTTAAAATTAATTTAATTTTTTTATTGATTGCACCAATATATGCATATATACATATATATGTGTATATATATATATATTTATATATATATATTACATCCTTGTCTATCCCAAGAATTTCCCATCACCTTGTACCTATGAAACATCTTAATCTTTTGTGCCCTCCCCTCCCCCATTTTTCACCCTCCTCCCCCTCTCTTGCTCTATGTTTCAGTTTTGTTGGCAGTTTTTAATTTTTCTTATCTGTTTGTTTGTTTTTCCTACACCCCTCATATGTGTGGAGGACCCTCAAACAACTGAAAGTGGAACTACCATTCTACCCAGCAATTCCACTACTGGGAGTCTACCCAAATGATACAAAAACTCATTCATAAGGACACCTGTACTCGCATATTTATTGCAGCACTATTTACAATTGCCAAGATATGGAAATAACCCAAATGCCCCAAAACTGTTTTTCAGAGTTCTTAGTTGTTATCAGTAAAGGGAGTAGTCCCATTTCACCACCATTACTACAACTCTTATGTTTCCTTTGACATTACAAATTATTTTGACAGTGCTTAATGCATGAAGCTTTTATTGCCTATTAGCACATTTTCTAAGGCAGAAACTGGGGTTTTCATTGATTGCTTGACCACAGCCACCTGTCCTTAGTGCACAGCTGTTTTCTGCCTATCTCATCTGCCACCTATAGTAGCCATTTCAGCACAACAGGAACTTGTGAAAATGAGGTTTTTAAAGTGATGTGAATTATGATACTGACTGACCAACCACCGTGAAGTTAACTGAGTGAGCGTCAGGAATATACAATACATTCATGGGACTTTAGGAAAGGACCGAGAGTGTAACAACATGGAACAAATACTTTGATGTCAGATGAGCTAGGTTTGATTTTGAGCAATTTGCTTAACTTGTCTGTCTTTATTGTCTCATTTCTAAAATGGATCTATTACCTCACAGTTATTGTAAAAATTATATGTATCATTTTCTCAAATTATATACATGTTAGCACATGTTAGGTATTAGCACAATGATTTGCATATAGTTAAATATTCATGAAATCACTATTAAGCAATTTTAAAGTCAAGAAAGTATCTTTGCTATCAACACATGTTCAAGCTAAAACTATAAATTTAGGAAGAATTTTCCTTGGCTCATTGTTTCTCAGAATGTAATCAACAGATCCCCTGCAACAGAATCATGGGAGTTTGCTTGTTAATGAGGCACATTTTCTGGTTTCCACCTCAGAATAACTAAAGTAAAGTTGACAGGGGTGGGGCTTAAGAATATGAATGACTAGTCATCACCCCAGTTTTTAAATAAGTTTTTAAAACTTGGTAATTCAGAGGCAAAGAGAAGTTTCTTGAGGTGGAGGTAGAGAGGCTGCAAGCCTTTGAACCCCTGACTCCCAGATGTCTAGATTTTATTGCCTTTCTGGCATTGATGTCTATAAGCTTGTTACTTAAGATGGAAGCTAAAAAGTTTTCGTCATCCTTAAGTATCTGGCTAGAGGGCAATCGGCAGAGTGATTAAACCAAAGGAGGTTATAACTCATCCTTCAAATTCGTGGTTAAAGGCATTTTGCTGCATAACTTTTCACCTGTGAAGTACTCCACAGCTCTTAAATCATCTTTTACTAAGTGAAATTCCCAGCTTTTTAGGATATTGTTTTCATCCTTCATTTCTCTTGCTTTGCACAAACATTGAAAACAATCAAATTTGGGTTTGCAGTTTTTATTTCCTTTTTATTGTTGAATTGTGGTAGGGTTTTATAATCTGCTTAATATTACATCTGGACTTAACACAACACAAGGTAATTTAAGGGTCTTAGATGCAGTGTGATCATGGTTTTTAAAACCCATGTTTTGGGAAAGAAAGCACAGAATACAATCTTTAGAAAACAAAGACTGAGATAACATCACCCAAAACAGAGGAGGGAAAAAGGCAAGGATAAGAACTCACTAGGGTGAGTCTTAGATATTTAGTCTCATAATCAGCACTCACTAGATACCTGCTGCATGGCTTTATGCAATAATGGATGAATGTACATTATGTTCTTTATATCTAGCATTGATAGTATCTTCCACGGAAGCAGGTAAATAGGTGCATCTGCTTACGGGAATCCCCCCCTCACAGTTTCTCCCTTTTAAATCAAAGTGTCATTATGGGAAGACTTGTTAATGTAACAGTTGATTTTTACAAGAAGTTGCCAAATAACTGCCTTGCTGGGACAGGGTCAAGGATGACCTATCAGTAGACCCCTATCTATGACTCCTTATATACTAGGTTCCCCATCACCCCATTCTATCCCACCATTTACTTAGCACAATTCCCCATGATTTCCCCAGCTAATTCATCTACATTGCCTCCCAGAGTGCTACTCAACTCAGGGTCCTACCGCACTGTCATCTAAAAGGACCTTTCTGAAAATTTGATTAGACAAAAGAGGAGCAGAAGCTATAACCATGAAACAATCCTGTTGACCTGGATAAAATAAATCATACATCCAGCAAAACTGAGAGACAAAAAACTGGCAGACACCAACTCATGAGATACATTGGTGATTCTATGGATTTGCTTGCTCACTCTTTACTTGCTGGGAGAATTGTTTTAATTTTGCAGACTGTGGCAGACCTGGAGAAACACATGGTATTCTCTGGTAGAGACTCCAATTAATGTTTCACCTATTGCATGTGGTTTGACAGTTTTCCTGAATTGTTACAATCATAAGTGTGAATCTCTGAGGGTTTAAGTTAAATTATTTTGTGACAGGCAGTCTAATTTTTTTATTCCAAAACTTTACCTTCATGTAAATAATTTTAGTGTATTTCCTTTTATACAGACTCTGTCTATCTGTCTATCTGTCTATCTATCTATCTATCTATCTATCTATCTATCTATCTATCTATCTATCTATCTATCTATCTATCTATCTATCTATCTATCTATCTATCTATCTATCTATCTATCTATCTATCTATCTATCTATCTATCTATCTATCTATCTATCTATCTATCTATCTATCTATCTATCTATCTATCCTATCTGTCTGTCTGTCTGTCTGTTTATCTGTCTGTCTATCATCTATCATTCTATCTGTCTATCCTTTTTATCTATCACCTTTCTTGTTACCTGCCTCTCTCTAACTGTGTATATGCACATATTGTAAGCCATGTTCATGAAAAAATGCTATACATAGAAGGGGCATCTCATCCCTGCTTATTGTGGCTATTGGTTTTAAAGAGCAATTTATATCTCATAATAACCAATAAACTCACAGTTTTGCATAAAGGATGTATTTACACCTTGAAAATGAATAAAACAAGGGGAAACAAAATTAGTGGCTATCACAGAACATGTGCAAACTGATCATGGAAAAATGGTTTGTGCTGTGGAGTGTGAGATGAGAACAGAGAAGTTGATGGTGGCAATTAGTAATTATTAGACCCTTAGCTCACACTACCAAGGCCCTACTTATGGAGACTCACCCATAACACTTGTAATGGGTTGAATGGTAGCCCTACAAAAGATATGTCTATGTACTAAATCACCCAAATGTATGAATGTGAATCTGTTTGGAAAACATCACTGCCAATGTAATGAATTATCATGTGATAAATTATCCTGGATATACATTAGTCTCTAAATGCAAACACGAGTATCCTAAGAAGAATAGAGAAGAGACAGAGCCATAGAAGACAGAAGAAGATACTGGAGTGATGTGAAGCCAAGGAACATAAAGATATGTCTGAGGCCACCAGAAGTGGGAGAGGCAAGAAAGACTCCTAGAGCCATCCATAGGAGTGAAACACTTGTCATCTCTTGATTTGGGATCTCTAGGTAGGATGGGTATTTCAGCAATATTAATTCTTCCAATCTATGAGCAGGGAATATTTTCCCATTTTTTCTTTTTATATTTCTTTCAATATCTTATAATTTTCTTTGTACAGCTCTCTTACCTCCTTTATTAGGTTTACTCCTATGTATTTAATTATTTGTGTGTAATTGTAAATGGGATCACTTTCTTAATTTCCTCTTATCTTATTATTTGTGTATAAGAAGGCAGCTGATCTATGTGTGTTGTTCTTGTACCTTGCCACCTTGCTAAGCTGATTGTTTTGGTTAGTTTTTCTGTGGACTCTTGAGGGTTGGTTCTCTGTGTGCATTATCATGTCATCTGCAGATAGTGATAGTTTTACTTCTTTCTCAATTTGGCTTTCTTTGTTCTAGCTAGATATCCCAATACTATGTTGAACAGCCATGGTGAGAGTGCATATCTTGTTCTACGCCAGATTTGAGTGGAAAATCTTTGTTTTTCAACATTTAGAATGAATTAGCTGTGGATTTGTTGTAAATGACTATTATATTAAGGTATGCTTTTTTATCCCCAGTTTTTCAAGTGTTTTCATCATAATGGATGTTGGATCTAATCAAATGTGTTCTCAGCATCTATTGATTTGATCAAATGGTCTTACTTTTTGTTAATGTGGTGAATTACATTGAATGATTTTTTTGGATGTTGATCTACTCTTGTGTTCCTGGTATGAATTCTGCTTGGTCATGATGTGTGATCCTTTTTAATGCACTATTGGTTTCAGTTTGTATGATGTTATTAAGGGCATTTGCAGATGGTGGATTCTCAAAGGAGATGGCAAGGCCTCTGGCCTCTCTGACACCCTCTCTAACATTGGGTTTGGAGTCTCACCAATCTCTGAGGGTGTTGACAAGGTCTTGTGGGAGGTTGTGAGACATGTGCCTTTTTTATTATTATTGAGGTAATGTTGGTTTATAATACTATATATGATGCAGGAGTATAGATTCAAATCTCTTTGGGTATATGTTACTATATATACCATGTCCATAGCCAAAATACCCATAATCTTCCACCATAGTACATTGGACCTCATTCCTGCTTTGCTACCCATACCACATTACTCAAAGTCTTCTTTTAGCTACCAATATTTGTTTTGCCCAATGTTGAGAAAGCTAGTTCAATTATGCTAGGGAACACTTTTGCCTTAATAGGCATCAGCTGAGAAGAGGTGAAAGTCAGTGCATAAAAATACCAGCACTTTGCCCCTTGGGTGGGGTAACTCCTGGGGTACACCTCTTATATTTGCTCCTAGAATTTAGCTCTAGCTCTGTCAAACTTTCAAGTTCCCTTGATAAATTCTCTACTGGCTTCTCTTCCGTCCCTATTTTCAGTTATCTGCCCTTCTACCAGTCTTTTTCCCCATCAAAATATTTTGTTTTTAAATTTATATCTAATTTTTTCTATTGAGGCAACATTAGCTTATAATACTGTAAAAGTTCCAGGTTAATGTAACAGCTCTTATTTCCCAAATAAACAACTTCTATTTGATGCATATTTCAGGGTTTGCTTCAGGGAGGAACCTAAAATAAGGTATAAATATAAAAGAAATGATATATTTTTCTTATCCTGGTAGCTTAGAGAAGGTATCATCTTAGTGAGGTGATGCCTTAGGCATTTTCTTGGACTGTTTTATAAAAGAGGTTGGAGTCTGTCCTTACACCCACAGAAACTGGCTGTCATTAAAAATGATCTCCTCAAATATGTATTTGCAACCTCCTGTGAAAAACATTGAATTGTGATCAATATATCATGTCACATTATTTTATTCCCTCTACTACACAATACGATTGTATTGTCTATTTAAAAGTCCCTAAGAGTAGCCCATAAAAGTTCTCATCCCAAGAAAGATTTTTTTGTCATTGTGTGCAAAGTCAGAAGTTAAAGAAGCATTATGATGATGATTTTGTAATATTTACACATGTCAAATCATTATGGTGGTCACCTAAAACTGTTCCAATGCTATATGTCAATAATACCTCATAAAAATAAATAAACTTTAAAAGTTTAAAGGCACATTGAAAAAATTAAACTTTAGTCAGTCTAATACCATACTTAATTATTCAACAATTATATCTAAACTTTCCCATTGTTCATTTTCATTTAGAATTTCATTTAGATATAAATAGTCAGTGATCTCTTTATTGGGAATTTACCTAAAGGATACAAAAACACTAATTCAAAATGACACCTGTACTTGGATGTTTATTGCAGCACTATTTACAATTGCCAAGATATGGAAACAACCCAATTGTCCCAGAACTGATGAATGATTGAAAAAGATGTGGTATATTTACACAATGGAATATTATCCTGCAATCAAAACCAACAAATATGGAGCATTTGTGATAACATGGATGGGCCTAGAGAAAATTATATTCGCAGAAATTAGTCAGAAAGGGACAGAAACTATATGATCTCACCTATAGATGGGATATAGAATTGACAGGCAAAAGATCAGGGAAAACCCAGGTTAAGCTAATAACAGAGAGGGGGCAGGCTGTTGGGGAGGGTCTCTGGGGAGAGAGAGATCAAGGAAGGAAGGAGCATAATGCAGGGAGATGGAGATGAAGGCTCATGGGTGATGGGATGGGGTGGGGAGAACCCTAGGGAATGCAATGATGCAATATAATATATGTAAACAGTGAAATGATTAATAAAAATTAAAAAATTAAATTTTATTTGGTATGTTCCCATAGACATTATTTTTTACTTTTATTTAGACACACAAATGTAAATTCCCAGGTGGAGATAGAAGGTGCTTATTTTCTTATATTAATTTTCACTGAATGCAAAGCTTGTTCTGATATTCAAAAATGCTTGCTGGGTCGATGTTTATCTTAAGTGGTTAAGTAAGTTTTCTCCAAATATTGGTTAAAAACTTTTAAAACTACTGACTTCATTGCTCTTTTTATCTCTTTTCAAAACACTGAGGAGATGGACTTAAGGTCAAGTAAATATGTTTACAAACAGGGGCTAATAGCTCTTCAGCTTTTTTTTTTTAAACATTTAGTTCAGTTCTACCCTGGTGTAGCTTAACTGCTTTAATTTCAAAATTATCTGGAAATAACTGTAAAGCCTCTGAAAATATTATATTTGACCTTTTAAAATATACTGCCGACACTTAATGACTTTTTTCCCTTAAAAATATAGGAAATGATATTTTTCAAGTTTCAGGTTTTTTGGAAAAGAATCAACTGACTGTGGAAAAGTCTGATGCAGTCATGTTGCTATAGTGTGATCTTCATAAAAGGTGCAGGTTCCATGTTCCCTGCCCCACCTAATCAGGGGTGGAACTGAGTAAGGAGGAGAAGTTGAAGAAGACATAGAAGAGGGGATTTGGAAAAGTGGATTTGGAGGAGACACATGGAACAGACATGTGAAGGAGGGGCCATGCTTGCATCTGGGCTTTGGACTTGCACCAGAGATGTGGGGAACATGGAAGGAGGCAAGGAATTGAGACATGTGGAGACACTTGGAGGAGACATGGATGAGAGATATGGGGAGACTGACAGTGACAGCTGTTACCTTGATTTGTACTGAGTTTGCTCCTTTCCTCTCAGACTTGTCTGGCCCCTTGAACTCCTTTCTTATGGTTCCCTGCCAGAAGGTGCCTTAGTTGGTGACATGTTTTTAGGCCGTGGTGACCCTGCTTTGGACCAAATCTCTTTGGCTGGGCATTTACCTCTTTCACTAGGGTAATTTTAGGTGTTTCATTGAGCAATTATTAGTCTTTCTTCTGTTTCTTTATGCATACTATTCTATTAAAGTAGTTTCACATGATGCTGTCTTTATGTGGTGGATGGCAGAACTCATTTAGAGCGTGCAAGATTGAAGTCCCAGAGTACTCCTCTATCTCTCTGTATGCTAATGATGTCACCAAAAATGTCTATTTTCCCCATTAAAAAAGAATAAATTCTCTTTAAGTACTTATTACTCATTTATTAATAAAATACTTTGGGTTCATGCAGTCAATGAAATTTTTATGGGAAGTTCCATAGATCTTCAGAATGAAGTAGATAATACTTTTTGCTTCCATTTATTAATTTGTTATCGAAAATATCATTCACTGGAAAAATTGTGAGCAGATTTTATATTAATATAACTAGGTAGTGCATTAAATTTAATCTTTAATAAAAATTTACAGAGTTTGACAGAAATGTAATAATGCTTCAATGACCCATTCTCATTGTCTATGTTCACAGTAAGTTAGTTGAATGTTTATTCTTGTGTCCCTGTAGAAGGAAACCAAGTAACTTTTTTATCAAAAAGAGGTCATTTGCTGTTATGTGGATTTGTGTATGACTTTTTAAACATTGTTGAAAAGTGCAAGAACTCGGGGAAACATATCATATAAGAAAGCAATTAAACTGAGATGTTTGTATTGGAGTACAAAATCCAGGAGTTAAGGAATTGACTGATTCAAGAACGAAAGCTAAGTTAAGATTCCATTTTGTATCAGCCTTGGAGGGAGGGAAAAAATCCCATCATCTAGATCTTATAAATGCTGGTGCAAATAAGTTTTCAGTTGAAGTGATGAATTGAATTTAAAGTAGCACAAAGTACTTTATTAATAACTTTTAGATATTTTATTACTTTATGTGGCAATCTAGCCAGGCATCACACAAATAAAAAGGGAAGCCTCAGCATTTCTGCTGCAGAAGCAACTATTTCACGTGACTTTTTTTCATTTCTAGACTAATCTAGTATCAGTATGCTCTCCCAATGATTTTCTATGATTTGTAATAGGTCTTAGATGGCTTCTTTTTTCATTTGTGGTGCAATTTCAGGTGTATGGCTATAACACTTCTTCCCAATTATACTTGCGGATGGTGAGGATTTCCAGTCAATGATAATCTAATAATTCACAGGCCACTCTGCAGTGTGTCATATGGTAATCATGCACAGTTCTGCCTAATCTGCTTGCTTGTGCTCATTGGGATCTTGATAATTTGCTTTTCCAAGTGGGTGCTGAGGGTTGTGCTGTGTGTATGTTAGGAACAATGTAAGGGAGGCATGGTTGAGTGCTTGTTTTGATGGTTCTGGGGTCTAAACATGTTCTTGGGGCATAAGTATAGGTTTTAGGATGTTAAAGTCTGATTTAGCTATCTAGCCCAAATTCATGACATTGGGAATAGTTACTATTCTTCAATCTGAGTCAACCCACCAGGAACTAGTCCTCATCAGGTCTTTCTCTTCATCAAACTCTAAAGCCAGCTCCTGGGTTCTAATCCATATTCATCTGTGTAAGGGGCATCCATAATAAATGTCTCATAACAATCTACTTTTTTACACAGTACTTTGGTTCCAAAGATTTTATAGAGACATTTTAAAAGAAAGTCCAAATTTCTTAGATGAGGAAGACTAAACCAACTTTCCTTCTGAACTGGATGCCACAGGGAACCGAACTCACAGGTCAAATATTTCCACAGGATTGGGTTGTTGATTAAAACGATGCGTGAGGCAGGTTTCTTGTCAGCTCTACAACAACTGACCGTGCTTTGTATTAAATAGGATCTCAAGAGCGTGTGAACTGGGATGCACTGTCACCCGGGTCTGAATGGGATGTTTCCGGTAATTCTGTCACTGTCACTCCTCAGGGTGTTTGTGAAGAAGGAAAACACTGAACAGAAGAGTTAGACACTCTTGTACATCGAGTAGGTTTCAGGAGATTATGGTGAAGGCTGTCTGTCCTCATCACAGTCTGGCAGCATGAAGACAGCACCGTTCTGTTGTCACCAGCTTTGCTTCCTTGCTGTCTGCCATTTCTGAGTCTTACAAACATTACAGCAGAGTTACAGACAGGATTCTGTAAGTGTACTTAGAATGGTTGCAAGAAACAAAGTACAACACAATGGAGATTTTTCTCAGGACTTCATCAAGCAAATAAATCTGTAAAGCATGATTGGTTTTGAAGGTGATGTGAGACATCATCATTCAAAGCATTTTCAGATACAATAGTAGCTGAGAGCTTAACAATTCAAATATACATGAATCTTTCCCCCCTGCTACAGACTTAAGCTTTATGATAGTAAAGACATCAATACTTGTGTTTGGTGAGAGATATTCTGTCTAGAGGACTAAAGTTTTATGGCCACTCTATAATCCTACCAAGTCTGGTCAATGTCTTCTGTACTCCTTGGGGAGCTGAGCCCCCAGAGTAGGATTATAAAGAGAAGAGATATTATCAATTCATCAGACTGAACCCATGACAAGGTTCCAAATTGTATTTATCCCTAGGATGAGCTGAGATGATCTTTTACCTTATCAAACTCTATTTACACCATAAAAGCATAATTTTCAAGCAGTTAGAAACATGACTCATATGCTCACAGTATGCGCACATGCTGAAGATTTATTAATTCATTAATGAGAAAATTGGCAAGATGGCAAAATACTTGTGGAAGAGCATTTTTGAGGGACTGAGTATAGATTTTTAAAAGGATATTAAAATAAATTGCTATTAGATGCAAAACTGATTTATACCTTAAAGGACCATAAAAACACACACATAACCATTGGGATTTTCTTTTCTACTGGATAGAAATTATTTTTATCGTTACTGGAAAAGAGCTACAAGGTAATGTACAACTTCACAGAATCTGAACCAGTAATTAATAGTAAACAACAAAGTCAAACAAAGGTTCATTCCTGTAAGTAAATAAAAAATCCTTGGTAAATATGTTCTAATTTTTTCCAAATTTTACATCTTTTTTCTATATACATTGGTACCTTATGTTACCTTATGTATTCCTGCATCCCTCTTGCCCTGGTTTGATTTAAGACTCTCAGCCTCTGCAAAATATTCACTTCCCTCTCTGCCAATAGGAATTTCATCTTTTTGCCTCGCTGCAGCTCTACCCTGCTGGTGTCTTGGCTTCCATTTCTGTCTCTCTGGCCATCCCAGTCTATTGCTGCTACCCAGCTGTTGACAGGGGCATCTGCAGCCTCTGTAGATGTACTGGAACCTTGGACCCTGTTGTCAAGTATATGGTGGTTTTTCTTCTAGACCAAGTATATGGTTGGTTCTCACAAAAAACCAAACCAAAACAAAACAAAAGCAAAAAACCCAAACCAAAAAACGGAAACAACCCAAACTTATTTGCAACATTTGCCAACTTCAATGGTATAGATACTTTCACCTGGTTAATTTCAAGAAGGTTACATGATGATACCCAGCTAAACTGACACAGACCAGCTCTGCCATGGCACTGGCTAGAGACTGGAGGCGTGCCTCTCACTCTCAAGCTTAATAATGTTCAAAAATTTCATAGCAATCTTTCCAAGGCTGATCCCAGAGTTTTAGTAAAGTAACCCTCATATTTCTTTTTATGGCTTTCCATGTTCCTTAAAGTAACCCTATAGCCTTGGTCACTGCAGGGAAGAGCCAGTTCTAGTGAGAGTCAGAGCCATGCTTTCTGTGACTGGCCTACCCAGTCTCATCACCCTTTGCTTCATGGCTGAGTCTTGGGAATGGAAGCAGTAAGGAAAAAAATACTCAGAGCAGTTTTATTAAAATCCTAGGAAATAGTCAGGAACATTACTGTGAGATCCTTGGATCCTTGGGTAGTTCAAACTTGTTTGAAACTGCTGTAAATAGGAATTTAAATGTTTACAAGTCAAAAAGGTACTTAGTGTTCTTTGTTTAATTAGGTAAGAATCTTATCTTTGAAGGCAGGCTTTAGAGGCCACCCATTTGCCAGAGGGCTGAGAAACTGCCCTGGCATTCATACTTCGCTATTATTATATCCATATACTTGTCGGTCCTGAATGACAGAATAACCAATAGAGTTTGCTCCACTGTATGGCTAAACTTGACCTAAAAGATTGCCTGTCACTTTCATTTTCTCTGAGAAGTTGCTCCTTTACCATGTGGATACATGCATTGCCTGGAGCGTTTTGTTTTCTGGGATCTCCTCTTGTTCCTTTTTGTTTCCCTAGTGCTGAAAACAGAGCTGCACACACATCTGAATTATTTTATTTTTTTTAATCTCTATATAAATTTCACATCTTTGTGATCTCTGGGGTTCACCCTCCCACCCTTCCTGACCATTCCCACCCTGTCCCGGCCCCCCCCGCCCCTGAGTTGTGTACTTTAATTTGGTTGTTACCTTGTTTTGACTTTTCTTCATGGCTTTTTGTTTATCTTTCCCATGTCCCATATAATAGTGAAACCATTTGATTTCTGTCTTTTTCTTTTTGACTTGTTTCTGCTAACATGATTTCTTCTAAGTCCATCCATGTTATCATAAAATCATCCAATTTGTCATTTTTAATTGATGAGTAATATTCCATTGTGTGTATATATACCACATCCTTTTCATCCAGTCATCTGTTTTGGGATATTTTGGTTGCTTCCATGACCTTGCATTCAGAAATGAATTTTTGGATTGTAACTCATGGAGGGTTTTGCCTATGTTTTCTTCTATGTATATTATGGTTTCCAATCTTATATCCAAGTCTTCTGTCCATTTTGAGTTGATTTTAGTAAATGGTGTGAGGGAGCTGTCTTGGTTCATTTTTTTGCATGTTTTGGACAAGTTTTCCCAGCATCATTTATTGAAGAGGTTGTCCTTTTTCCAGTGTAAGTTTTTCACTCCTTTGTCAAAGATTAGCTGACTATCTATGGATGATTTTATTTCAGTGCACTCAATTCTGTTCATTTGGTCTGATTGTCTGTTTTTTTACGAATACCCAGCTGTTTTAATTTCTATGGCTTTGTAGCATAGTTTGAAGTCTGGAATTGTAATACCTCTGTTCTCCTTTTTTTCTGGTCAGGAGGTTTTTTGATATTCAAGGTCTTTTGTTATTCCATATGAATTTCTGTAAATTTTGATCTATCTCTTTAAAGAATGCCATTGGGATTTTTATGGGGATTGCATTGAATCTGTAGATTCCTTTTGGTAGGATGGCCATTTTGATGATATTAGCTTATTTTAGATGCCTCTTCAGAAGTGTTCATTGTTTTGCAAATTTCCTTTGTCTGCAGCAGTTTGCCAACTCAGTATCTATAGGGGTCCAGCCAGATAGCTGTATGCTTAGGAAATTTTCTGTTTATTACACTTTTCACATGAACATGATTCCCAGTGAGTCCATTCGTTCAGGGCCTTTATCCAGATTATGAGGGTGCTCTTTCCTCTAAGTGGAAGTAGCTCTGCACTAAAGCAGCAGACATGTAGAGAGGAAATGGTTTCCATTTCTGCATTCGTTCCTGGGGTGTCTGACTGAATTCTTTGTTCCCAGAGCAATGTTGAGTACCCAGCCTTGGATAGAGTCAATATGACTCTACACTGTACCTTTAGCCCCTACAAGAGTCTCTTTAAAACAAAACCATTTTCACATCCTCTTCTCAAGGAGAGATGCTTCAAAAGTGTGCTGTTTTTAGAATCTGAGAAATGCAATGGGCTGGGCATTGCCCTGTGTGGCTGAGATAACCCCTTTTTGCCCCATGCTAGAACTCTGCACCTGGCAAATGAGACGCAAACTTTTTTTAGGCCCTACTGCCTAAAGATAATTTCAATACTTAGCCTCCAGGACATTTTTAAATTTGCATGTAATTTTTTCTTCTACCTAAATTGTTGCAAAAAGTAAAAGATGTGTACTATTTTTACATTGAAAACTAAAACTCTTCCATTACCCTTTCGAATATATCTTAGTTCATTTGAACTGCTCTAGCAGTATACCATAGACAAGGTGGCTTATAAAGAACAAAACATTTCTTTCTCACAGTGCTTAATGAGAAGTTCAAGATCAAGGTGCCTGCAGATTTGGTGTCTGGTAAGGACTCCTTCCTGGCTAGTAGATAGATATCCTTTTGTTGTATCCTCATGAAGCAGAAAGGTCAAGAGAGTTCTCTGGGTGTCTTTTATAAGGCACAAATGAGAGCTTTGGCCTCATGAACTAATTTATCTAAGAGCCTATCTTCTGATATCATATTGGAGATTAGTTTCAGCATATGAATTTTGGAATGACACAACATTCATTTTACAGCAGAAACATCTAAAGAATCGAAATATCTATTGATTTGACCAGTCACCACTGATTCAGAAAGTACAAGAACAAGTTCTTTTTTAACAGGAAAATTTTACATCCCTTAATTTATTGGACTTCTTGCTCCATTCTGCTTCTTTGAATAATAATATTTTATTCTAATATAATGCATTCTTGCATTTGAAAGAATTTTATTAGTCACTATACTATATATTTTACAATAATATATAAGTAGTATTTTTTATTTCGCATGACTGCAGGAGTTTAAAGGTGTTTAAAAATGTCTTCTGGATGGAGTCATTATAACAATTAATTGTTCCCAGCTGATCAAAGTAATATAAGCATATTTAAGTTTTGATAATCATTAAGCATAAAAGTAAGATTTATTGACAATACATTTTCTAATACAATAAATGTGGATCTTAAAAATATTTCATGTACCTATGGATAACTATTCTTTATTATTAGATGAAATAGGGCTGAGCATGATTTTAGCCCTATTCTTTAAAATGCGGGAGACATAAATAAGAGGGGTTTGTTCTATCAGTTTTTCTCTGTTATTTGAAATCCTTCCAAGTTATATAGCAGAAAATCATGTGGAACTATATTTTTAAAAATAACCTTAAAATAAATTATTTAAAATATCTTAAAAGATTTATTGGCTGATGACTCAATATAATCTGATAGTAATTTTGAACCACCTGACTTGCAAAAGCTTTGTGACCCAGTTTGAGAATCCTTCTCTTTTTCAATATCAACCTTAATTATTTTTAATTGTATCTTTCTTTCTTTGGTATTTGGAGTTTTCTTACACCAGGAGCAATACACTGGAGTAGGATTTGAGAAGAGAGGGGTTATTTTCTTCTATAAAGCAAGAGAGAGAATTGTGAAAGAAGAGATGAGAAAGGCAGGTAATACATTCTCAGTCTTCTCAGACAGATGACATTTGGAAAAATTGAGGAGCTAGACACTATTCTTAAAATCACCCACATCAACATACCTTATGGAACATCTTCATGTGCTTCCAAGTTATGTCTCGGTTCAAAGACCACTGTACCTGTTACCCATATTTGCCACATTTGGCACAAGTGATAAAAAAAGACCTAGATAAATTTGATTTCATATAAATAGCAACCAATATAAAGATAAATTTGATTTCATATAAATAGCAACCAATATAAATATGTCCCATGAACTGACTATGACATGCAGTATTTGGGACATACATATGTTAAACAGTATTCATTATTTATCTGAAATTGAACTGATTGTCTTGTATTTTATTACTAGTGTAAATTTCTGCTATAGCTCTTAGGAGGGAATCTCTTCTCTGCAGATAATGAAACTCCTCATGGGCAAGTTCATGTCTTACTCATATTTACAGTTTTTGTTTCCTCAGTGTCTAGCAAACTAGGAATACAGTTGAACACTTGAAGGAAAGAATAGTTTTCATAGAATAGCTGTCCCTCAACTAACTATCAAGTGGAAAAGAACCTGTCTTGTCTTGATTTCTGAACAATAGGTGTCTGGACTATCCTTTCAAAAGCACTTGGCACTCTCCATGTGAATAACTAACTGTACCTTGCCTTACTACTTACCCAGTCTCCTAAATACATCTTTCATTAAATGTCATGTTCCATTTACTGAAATAACACTGCTGAAAGCCTAATTCATGTATTACTAAGAAATTTCTGGTGGAATCTATAGGGAGCATGATGCTATGTGATTCATTTTCTAAAAGAACACTGTGTGTTTGTCTTTGCATAAATTCTCCTGGCTATTTACTTCTTTAATTCTACCTATATGAGTATAGCAGCCATTTTACTTAGTTTCCATATCCCTACAGGTGGAAGGACCTTCAAATGCCTCCCTAACCAGTTTGAATGAAACCAAAAATGACTTAGAAGATTATGTATCACTCGGTCTCTGCTCTCTCTCTGATCTCAGCTCCTGCTGCTCTCCCCATTCTTAATTTTGCTTTAATTGCACTGATTCTCACCTGAGGGCTTTGAATTTGCCATTCTTTCTGCTTGAAATATTATCTTCAAGATCTTTGCTTATCTTATTTATTCACCTCACTCAAGTCTTTGTTCAAATGTCATGTCCACAGAGAAATTTTTTGACCATCTTGACTGGAATAGCTCTTTCTTACCTGCACCTTGAAGGTTGGCCCTGTTTTTCTAGTTGTGGCTGGGATTTCTGTCCAACATGCTAAGAAAAAAGCTGAAATCCTTCCACCCCCCAAGACTGTTAGTTCAAGCAGTAAGGAGCTCAAGGGCCAGGTATCTGCCTCACTTTCACCCTTCAAATCTCATGTGAGTATATCTGATTAGTATATCTTCAGTCATTCCCAAAATCCTAGTTTCAAGAAATTTTGGGAAATGTAGTTTGTAGCTTTCCAGTTTCTGAATTCTGCAAGATACAGGTGAGGGAGACTGAAATGAATATTATAGTCACTATATTCACCACAACTGGGTGACCCTTATATATATTTAGAAGACTTCATATGTGAGGAAGTGAATAAAACAATAGGAATTATATTGGTTTTGCTTTAACTATTAATATGTCACCTATGTGAAATATAAATTGAAAGACTACACACTGATGTTAATGATATTTCTGAGTACTGGCTATAATATGTTGATGGAATAAATACTTAGAATGAGACCAGGGACACACCTGTGATGGGATTAAGCTTGGAACAGGAGAAATCTCCTCTTCTCCTAAGATGTTGGGGGAGATGGTAAAGATAAATAGGTACAAATGTTCAAAGGCAAGTTGTAGGATGGGCTGGTAGCAATGAGGTGGTTCTTAATTGTTATCCTCCATTTTTGCTGTGAAGTTGAGAGTGAAATGGGAAGCTGAAGAGTTGGAGGTGTTGGGTTAATGCTAACAGGATATAGGAGATGTTTTAGACAAGTTTTGGGGCTCAGAGACAGTGTTTCTGGTGGACAGTAAGGGCCCAGTTGATGCCAAAAACCTGTGCTATGGAGATCATTTCTCTAGTAAGACTCAATAGCTGCAGAGGCTGATTGTGGTTCAAGTCGTCATTATGTTCAGTATGCCTAACATTTCTTGAGCAAAGTAAAGTTTCCTATAAACTGTCCCTGACTTTTGATTTTGACCACATCACACACAAGTTGGCACTAAAACACATTTTAAAACATTTAGGGAAGCAGCTATTGATAAGACTTAAGGTTCTCAAATGTAAATGTCTGGAAACAAATTCAAGCTGCTTCTTATTAGAGTTGTGTGACTTCTCTATCCCTCAGTTTTCCATTTTCAGGGTGAAGACAATAACAGCATTTGTTTCATAGAGTTGCTGTGGAAAATTAAAGAAAATTTAAGAAAGGTACTTAAAACAATGTCTGGCATATAGTGAATTCTGGATAGATCATATTTGGTATCGCTGTTATTGTTATCCATATAATATGGAAAAGAAATAATGTGGAAGAAAAAAGTGTGAGTTGATTTTTATTACCTATTTCCACTTTCCAGAATTGATCTCAGGCCCACTTGTTTTGCCAATCTGGTTGAGAAGTAGGGCTCTTTAATTAATCAAATATTCCAAGAGATCATGGCCATTTATTGATTAGTAATTTCCAAGGTAGCACAATTCAATAAAACATGCAGAATATTATACATTGTGTTGTATATAAATCTGTGTTATACATAAATCTACTCTTTGTTGGGTTGGGAGGGTTTAAATACCTTCTAAGGGTTTGGGTTTCCAAGGAAGCAGGCTGTGATATGGAAACTAACATTGGGAAACCTATGAGGGAGAGCCCTGGGTATCAACACCAGTGGAAAGAAAGAAGGTGTTACTATGGGACGGATGGACCCAAGCTACAATGTAACCTTTGCTAAAATCTTAGCCTTTCTTAAGGAAGCTGAGAGTTTTGGATGCCTTTAAAAATTGTAAATTGGAATAAGGATGGTTGGCCATTATGTCTGTGTATTGACCAAACATTTGATGCAAAAGACCCCTGAAGGAATGTGTGACCTTGAGTAAGGTAGTTTACATTAGTAGAGGCAGTCCTCACAGATTGCTGACAGCTGAGGCCTTCCTTCTGACAGTACTAGCAGTAGCTAGCAGAATAGATCCCCCCTTCCTTTTTGTGGGAGCATCTGAGTACCCTATCACTGTGTCCTTTATCTAACCCTATGAGCACCTTTATTTTACTGTCAGCTAACATATATGGTAATGTACAGTTTTGTTAAAAGATAACCATGACCAATCAAATATCAGGGGGAAGAGATTCCACAGTGTTTTGACTTTTCAAGGAAACAGAATTCAAGTGGTCTATTTCTTGCCTGTAGAGGGATGTCATCCTATTTTACGTTCTGAGGAAATGTCTGTGTGTGTGTGTGTCTGTGTCTTCCAATACAATCTAAAAGCAATTTTCTTTTTCTCTCTGTTCCTGTAAGCCATCTCTCCACTATTCCAGTCTTGTTTTATCTGTCTCTTTTGTTCAATGTTCTTTAATACTACCTTTCCCTGTAACAGAAGAGAATGTGAGCTAGAGGTGGAAGAATTGACCTTCTTTTGTTCTTTTCTCAAGATGCCAAAGATTAGCTGAAACAGGCACTTTTGAGAGGAAGGATTACCCAGTGGACAATCTAGATCCCAGGGGATGAAGGTCAAGGATCTTTCAGAGGTTGTAGTCATAGCAGTTGGTATCATGTGACCGTGATGACCTGAGGACAGTGAGGAAGTAAACAGTAGCCATGGGCTTCCATTTGGGAATAATGGGTACTTGGCTTTCTTTATAACTGAATATTGCATTTCACTGTGCCTAGTGTCTGCTGAGGCTAAAGATCAAACATAGAACTGACAATAGCTTACACCTTCCTTCACCTTCATATTAACTTGTTCTATCAGAGACTTAAAATTTTTAGGTTATTGAAAAACATTTCTCTTACCAGGGCTACTTTTTAGTAAGGGCCTGAGGAGGAAGGTAAGACACTGTTATTGCCTCTACTGCTGTTTCAGTCCTGATGGTAGTGTAGGTGATTACTCTTGGAAAGCATTTACAGTAAAATAGAACAAAGAAAATCTGAGAGCTTTCTTGTAATGAACAGGAGATAGTGACAGTAAGTGATGGTGTTCAAGTGCAGCGTTTGAGCATTGCTTTCCCCCACCTTGAGCCCACTAAGAACTTCTTATTTTCTTGTTTTGTACATTATGGAGAGCAGGAGCAGAATGGTAAAACACATGAACTTACAAAGTGTGTGTGTGTGGGCTGCATCTTAGTTATAGTGCAGTATCTAATATGGCAATGCAGGCTGCAAATCCAACCAGAAAACAAATGTTTGTTGAGTGCCTACTGGTGGCAGGCAGTGTGTTAAATACACAGAGGGGAGAAGGACACTTGAGTCAGTAGCACCAGCTGCCCACGCCTGGCCCCTGAGCCTCATCTTTACTACTTCAGTGCGCACAGATTCCACTTACAATTGTCAGAACATGTATTTTGTTGCCTGGAGTCTTTCTCTGACTGTCAGGTTACACTTGCCTGCATATAAGGCATCCCAGAAGTGTTGGGAATTAATGCGCCCTAGGAACAGCTCTCAATCATGACTGCTAGGAGTGGGCACATAAATAGCCAACCTCTGTGACCTCTTTACCGGCTGCTGTGAGTCTCTGCTAGATTAAGCTCAGTATAGCTAATGTGATAATGGATCTTCATGAGCTGCTTTGTTTTTCTGTCTCCCTTCCCCACTCTTCTATGACTGTTTCCAGAAATCATCTCTCACATAAACTACCTGAACCCTGACCCTTACCTCAATGTCTTTTAATGTTATCCAAGTTAAGACCCAGTTCATTGTGGAAGGCGGCCATGTTGACATGCAAGCAGAGTGCTACAAAGAGTATAATTTTTTTCTGGCTACAATATTTCTGCTTAATTTTCTGTGTGACATTCAGGGTTCTCTGTCGTTTGAAAGGAGAAAAATAGGCAAAGAACTACTTATTTTTTATGTATAGTAAAGAGAAATGGTTCCACTGTTTCATAGTAGAAGGAGAGATCAAGTTATGGAACTAGTCATGAACATGGTGTCTGTGTTGGGGAGGTCAAGATGCTTCTGATGTGAACTATGGACTCAGGGTAGCTGCAGAGCATAGAGCTCTGCCGAACAGAAAGGAGAGGCAAAACATGGGTCATATTTTCAAGGGAATTCAATAAACAGCAAACATTTGGTAACTTGCTATGCAAAACTCTTTCTTAGCTTTTAAAACTCAAAGCAAAAAGTTCAGAAGTAACAGAACTGAGACTAAGAAAAAGATAACTTTCTAGGCAGATGCTGACCATTACAAAGTGGCTTCTTTGTATTAACAGTGACAAGCCAACAGCCTTCAAGTTATTTATTACAGTACAACAGCTGCAGTTCCATAGGACCGGATGCATTCTCCACAATCCCTTAAGCTTTCCTTCAGAAACTGATTTTATTAACATCAGTCAGTGTCTCCATTGAATAGTTTAGCACATAGTGAGTGATACTGTTTATCTTTAGCCAGAGCTCAGAAAATGTTATTTAAGCAATGAATTTTGTTTCGAACACACTGGCTCAGAACAATGTTCCCTTTGCTAAACTGCTTTTTACCTAATGTGGAAATAGGGCACTGCAGAGCAGAAATGAGAAGCAGGAGGTAAAGTTCCCTTTCCATTTCTAGTCTCCCTTCTAAACCCTTTGTCATAGAGGACCTCCTTACCTTAAAATAAATAGGGGAAGGAATTGCTAATAGCGTCTGGCATCAACTGTTTCTTAAATCTTGCTCTCAAGAGCATCAATACTAGTCAAATTGACCACTGTGAACTATGTTTCTTTTCCTTCCTTCCCAATTGGAGAAAATGTTGATTCAGGGTTGGACCAAATAGGAATGGGCATTGCAGAAAAGGACTGAGTTTGACTTCCAATGAAAAGCTTGCCAGGGTATAGGAAATGGATTCTGTCCTCCCCACTAGATGGATCTCATCTACAGCCATGGCTCTTTTACCCAATTATGTTCCATGTGTAGAAAAACACTTTTAGTAATCAGCGCCAACAGCACATTAGTGTAGCTTAGTCCATCATGCCCCCTTTGAGAAGAATCTTTTTTCTTCTGGATAGCAGCAGAAAGTTCTTGCTTGTTCTAAAAGGAGAATAATAGGTATCTTAATGTGACCGATTCTGTGTAATAGGGAATCCTGAAAAACAGAGTTTGCTGATTTCACAGAAAATAATTTGATTTCTGAAATTGTTATTTAAAGAGCACATCAATTTATTTTTAATGAGGATTCCCTCTGCTGTACAAGGAGGAATGAAGGAAAGGTACCAGGAAATGAAAGCCCAGTGAGGAAAATTAGAGATAACTAAGAATTCTTAAGAATCCACATCTAACACTGGGCATGAAAACTGACGTTGAAAAGGGGCAGCCTAGAAAAAAGCTGACTATACTCCTTGCCAAGTCCAGTGGGCAGAACTAGCAGAGAGGAAGCTGAAAATGGACAATTGAGGGGGATAAAAGTGAATAGAAAGGAGACTATTCATTCAGAGTTTTTAAGAATAACTTGTGCTTTTACACTGCAGCTGTTATTTAAGTTAAAGGAACCAAAGGGGAAATAAAAGATAGAACTACAAGTCTTCTTCTAGAAAAGTTATCAATAAAAAACACAGGACTTTGTCACTTCAATAAGCTTGATTTCTTCACTGCATAACTTCCTCATTGTTTCACTATGAAGATCTCTGGTAAATTAAGGCACACTGGGCACTCATTGTATTTTTCTACACAGGTACTATATGTGTATTAAAAAGGGAGTCCAAACTTGAAGAAATAATTTATTATAAAGGATAAATAAACACTCAATTTTTTTCAAAGCCAAATTTTGTTACATTTATTTTTGTGGTCCCAGATCCATTCATTGAGTGCAAAAAATATTTCTCCAGATTTCTGTTAAATTGTTGATAACAGTGCTTAAATATATGGGGTGTAAAACAGATATTATTATAGAAAAGTACAGAGGCAGCAAAGGCAAGTTACAAGACAGAATGGTAGAGATATGTGAATTCATATTTGTATGAATATGAAATATGAATATGCAAACTCCTTAACTGCATTCAGCACATATGCTGCCAGCCTGGGCCAGCCAAAGGCTATAGGCCCCCAGGCCTGGCCATGTCCACATGGCTCACATCTTTGCAAGATGGCTGATTCCCATCTCTCCTCCATTGAACCTCTCTCTCTATCTGATCTCCATATTGCCTCTGAATCAGAATTTGAATCAGAATCCTTCTCTTTGTTTCCACACCCTATATATATCCTGATTTCCCCGCCTTCCAGGAAACCTGTTTCACCTTGACCATTTCACTTCTTTTTCCCCCTGCCACTCCCTGAAGGGAAATTCCAACTAAGGTCATTCTCACATTTTAGCATCTGTCCCTGAAATCTGCAATCTTAAAACAGCAGACAATGGGGAGGGTGGGGGGGTGGCGTAGCACACCCTATAATTCTGTTGAAATATGTTATTCTTATACGCATTTTTACAATTGTGTGAGTTCTAAACTGAATGGCAACAGAAGACTTCATTTGGGGAAGGATTCAGTAATAGTTGTTCTTTGCAAGAATTTTCGAAAATACTATGAAATCTCCTGGTTCCTCTCTTGTAGTACCATATCAGTTGACTTTCTACCTCACAATTTACACTTAAGAGCATGAGCATGAGATGAGGTTAAAAATAACTCTTTGTCTATAATGAAAATATTTATTTTAATGTGCTTTAAGGTAGACAAACAGGACAGTGTTCAATGGATTTTTCTATGATGATTGAAACATTCTATAACCACTTTCTCCAATATGAACCACTAGCCACATGTTATGAGACACTCATAATGTAGCTAGCTTAATTGGTGAAATAGATTTTCAATTTTATCTAGTTTTAATTAAAATAAATTTCAACAACTACAACTACTTGTGACTAATGGTTGCTGTGTTATACACAATGTAGAAGCAGACCTTGGAAAATGATAGAGTAATTAACAACATTAAAGACAAGCTTGGCACCCTGGAGTTTACCATTTAAATAGCTCTTTTTCCTTGGGCTGTGTATGTGACTACATGTGAGCTTGAGTGACTATGATGTTGCTCAGAGTTTCTTTGGGGAACATGTAAATTTGGTGATAAAGGTAGAGTTCCCCTGTTCCCAGCCTGTAGGCCAGACTAACATGCAGGACTGCTTTCTCTTCCAGAATAGACCCTGCCTCCCAAAGATAGGTCACGTTTGTTTTTCAGTCAGAGCAAGAAATTGGATTCTTTCCAAGGAATAAAAGCTTTCCTTGGAGACCAGACATTCCTTAGACACTGGCTGTGGGTTGAAACAAGTGAAGACCGCTTAAATAGAAATAATGGCAACCCTTTGGTCAGCTCTCCCTAAGAATGATGGCATTGGTGGTTTGAATACATTAAAGACTGGATCATCACTCTATGCCCACTCCAAGCAGATCATTTATAGGAATACATTCACGTATATATATATATATATATATATATATATATATATATATATATATATATATATATATATATGCATATAGATAGTCATAGCTTTAATTCGTTGCCTTTAGTCAATCAACAAAAAGAAAGTATTGGGACTAAAATCCCATGTGAACTTCCTTGTAATTTAAAACTCACTTTGTTAAGACAGGATTAGGCAAGATAAAAGAAAAGGCAAGAAAATGAACATAAACACAATTAGACTAGACCAGCCTTTGAGTCAAGTCATGTGTAATTTCCAATATAAAAAGATTTAATTATACTATCATGACCAAAATCACTTATTAAGTGCCCATTTATATGTGATGCTGGACCGAGAAGATATACAGAAAAAAATCAGACTCAGTCTCAACCCACTAGACAGCCAATAATGAAACAGAAAGATAGTTATTCAGGGTGGGAATTAAATACATTAATGAATATTTACATTCAGTGTAAATGTAGCCCCCACAGAGCAGACTGGAAACTCCAATGACTAAAGAACAAAGCTCTGAACTGTTCTCACTTGGATAAAGGAGCAGGAGGAGGGTAGAGGAGTCTGTTTGGATCTGTTATTCCCTTTGTAGTGTGGGTTAGCTATTTTTCCTTCAGGAAAGGAGGGTATGTGTGGCAGGCAACAGGTTCAGGACTTACACAACCTGGCAACTGTTCTTTTCCTGCTCCAGACCAGTGAAATGCAGAGAGTTAATACCTGCCCCTGTAGTAAGCACTATTGTAGATGACAGAAGGTGTAGGGGGCATGTCCAGAAAAGGAAGAACAAAGAAAGGGAAAGAATTAGTGCTTAAGAGAGTGAGAAAACAGTAGAAATTCATGCAAGAACCCCACTAAACTGGAGGTAGAACAGAGATTTTCTAGTCTGAGACTAGAGGTAAGAAAGGTAAACTAAACTTGAAGCTAAGCATGAGGCTGCTGAATAAGAAACCAAGGTAGGGTGAGGAGGTTTCTTTACATTTTAGAATGTTAAAAAAAACATTCTAAAGTTTTCCTGGGTCAAAAAAGCTAGAAGTATAAAATAGCTATAAATAATATGACATCAGGAATCCTGAATCCAGGCAGGCGGTAGAAAAAAATTGACTCAGAAAAAAAATTAGAGGAAATTTGAAGCAATTGATTAGAACATTTCTTTGAAGTTTGTACTTAGTCTGGCACATGCTTTGGTGGTTTGGTTAAGTTTGAAAAGTTAAATGGACAAGTGAAGTAACAATTACCATTGCCTTTGTAAGTCATATACTGGAAGTTTCAACATTGCACATACCTGTGCAATAACCAACTAGGAATTTAGTGCTCTAAGATAATCAATACCCAAACTGAAGTGCTGCCCTTCAAAAGTTAAGACAAGAAAGTATGAACACTCTAAAGTGTGCTGGTTATTATATGAAGAGGTAATCTTTCTTTTACAGACTGGTATGGGGCAATGGAAGAGCCTGAATCAGATACAATGGGCAACACAGAAAGAAGAAAGGCCTAAAAGTATCTATTAGCTTTCTGTTAAGTACAATTCTTCAAATGCTTTCCCAGCCATCAAAAAAGATAAACTCATGCCATTTATAGCAACATGGATGGAGCTGGAAGGAATTTTGCTAAGCAAAGTAAGTCAGAAAGAAAAAGAGAAATATTGGATGTACAGGGAGAGCACAGAAAAACCAATCAAAGTGTCAAAAAAAAAAGGAAAGAAGGCAGAAAAAGACAAAACTTGCAAGCAAACTATAGATCTGAGGCATATGACTGGGGAGGAAGAAGGAGAGGGGTAAAATCAGGAGAGGGAATGTCACAAGGGTTTATGGTGCTGGTTCATGGATGCTATGGTGGAGGTAGATATATGGAGACTATACCTGAGGGGAGAAATCATACACTGCACAAAAATTAACAATGATGTAAGAGAATAAAAATGATTAAGTATATAAATAAATAAGCAAATAAATGCTTTATCTTACTAAATACAGTGGGAAATTTTCAATCTTTGCTTTTCTGTTATTTTAAATTTGATAGCATAATGCACTATTACCTTATTGAGAACTATTGATGTTGGTTCCTGTGATATCAATTTTTTTCTGGTTTTCCTGTTTTCTGCACTTTACCCATTTCCCTTCTCACTGGACTTCTGTTGCTTATATTGAGTCGATGGTTAGTCTTCAGCATGCCTTCAGCATCTCTTACCTGGACATTCCTCAGTAACTCCATTACCATTTTTCGTTTATTTTGTTTTGAGGGTGAAATATTCTCTTTTTCTCTTTAGATTTCACCTTAGCTTATGAGGTGTGAACTTCTGTTTGTATTTCTCCCCTGTTTAAGGGCATGTTTGACTAACTCCAACACTGCTACCCTCCCTGCGAAATTAGGTAGAGGAGACCTTGACATTTTCTCTATTCTTCCATATTCCTGACTTTAATGCCCCAGAAAGAATACTGGACATAACTGGCATCTGGGGGATAGGGATGGGGTAAGGGTTATTATCGAACATGGTACTCTTTTTTTTCCTCACTCAAGCATTACTCCCCTATCTGCCTTTGAGGAAGCACATTTTCTTTTCTATTCTTGTATCCACAAGATAAGCCAAAGAAAGCAGCTTCTACATCTTGGGATGGAGTTTGTATATTTCAAAATTGTCCAACTAGATAAACTCAATTGAAGGGTGGGAGTAAGAAAGAGCCATTAGAATCTGGGTCCCAGCTGGAGTGGCCAGTGGCCAGGGAGGGGAGTTGTGGTTCCTGGGGAGGTGTGGTCCCCAGGGACCACAATGATGTGAAAAAAAAAAAAAATATATATATATATATATATATATATATATATATATATAAATTATTTTAAAAAGGAATCTGGGTCCCAGTTCCATTCAATCCAGTCCTTCACCAACAGCACAGCTGATACTAATAATATATTTCAATTCACATCTTCTTGTGACTAATCCTAATTGTCAAAAACCCAGAAGTGGGAAAATGGAGGTGATAAATGAGAATTTTCAAATATTAAAAAGCCTGGTTCCAATTTTACAGCCCCTTTAATTCTCAAACATGTCTGGTTGGATAAAACACTTGGACCTAAATATATATCAAGAACTCTCAAAGCCCAATAAATAAGAAAATAAACAATTCATTTAAAAAAGGAAAACTTCACCAAAGAAGTTGTATGACTGGCAAATAAGCTCAATATCATATGTCATTAAAGAGATGCAGAATAAAACCACATGTGCTATCACCATATCCTATTAGAATAGTTAAAATAAAACAAATAAACCCCCTACCCCCAATTTGACAATATTAAGTTCTTGTAAGGATTGGAATGACTAGAACTCTCAGTCACTGCTGTGAGCATGTAATATAGTTTCTTATATAAAGTTAAACATATACTTAATCACATGTCCCCCAAGATTCTAAATATCCTTCAGTTGGTGAATGAATAAGTGAACTGCATTGTATCTATGCAAGAGAGTTATATCAACAATAGAAAATAATGAATTCCTGATATTTGAGGCACATGGAAAATTTTTAAATTTTTTAATCTAAGTGAAAGAAGCTGAGACACAAAGCACAATGTAATATATACATTTATATGCCATTCTGGAAAAGGCAAAATTACAAGGACAGAAAAAAGATGAGCGGTAGCCAAGAACTGGTGTAGAGAGGTGTTTCCTAAAATGGTATATGAAGGAAATTTTGATAGTGATTGAAATGTTCCATATCTCTATTTTGGTGATAGTTACAACACTTTAATCATTCTGAAAACTTCAAACTCCAGATCTAAAGAGCAAATTTTACGGAATGCAATTTTACCACAATAATAAGAATTTTTTAAAAAGACCTATTAGGGAAATAGAAATAAAGCCTGCAATATATCACCTCACCCCTTCTGGATGGCTATTATAAAAAAAAGAGAAAGAGAAGAAAGGGAAAGAAACCATGTGTTGGTGAGGTTGTAGAGAAATTGGAACCATTATATACTATTGGTTGGAATGCAAAATGCTGTGGCCTCTAAGGAAAACGGCATGAAGTTCATTATGAAGAGCATGATCAACCAAGATTTAATTGATATATGTAGAACATTCAATCCAATTATAGTAAAATAGACATTTTTCAGGTGTCCAACATAGATCATATCTAAGTCAGTATACCAAACCTTAACAAATATAAAAAATTTTGAAATCATATACTGTATATTTTCTGATAATAGAAATAAACTAAAAATCAATGATAGAAATATTAAAGGAAAATCTTGAAACAGTTGGGAGATGAAACAACATACATATCAACCATTCCAGGATCACAGAGAAAGCATCTAAGTAAATAAAAATTGAATATAATGAAAATGAAAATACAAAACATCAAAATATGTGGGATCTAGCTAAAGCAGTGCTGAGAAAGAAATTTATAGCACTAAATAATTACATCAAGAAAGAGTTCAGGTCAATATTCTGAGCTCTTGACTCAAAAAACTAGAAAAAGAGCAAAATAAATTCAAATCAAGCTGAGGGAAATAATAAAGAACAGAGATACACAAAATTGAGAATAGAAATAGAGAAACTCAATCCAAAAATCAGCTCTAAAAAAGTCAATATAATAAACCTTTTAAAATAAACTTCAAGTAATATTGAAAAAGTTAAAAGGAGAGAAAACACCAAGCATCAATGTCAGGAATGTAGTGGATATTCTACAACCTACAATCTACAATCCTTCAACCACTAAAAGTTTAATAAGGGAATACTACGAACAACTTTATATCCATGAAATCGACAGCTTAGAAGAAATGAACCATTTCCTCAGATACAAAAACTACCAAAACTCATCAAGCTGAAGCAGATAATATGAATAGTTTTATAACTGTAAAAGAAAATGAATTCTCAGTTGAAAGCCTCTTTGTCCCCTGGGGGGAAAAACACAGCTATTTTTGGCATAGATGGTTTCATTGGAAAATTCTACCAAATATTTAAGGACTAGTTTTACATCATCTTTTTCAGAGAATAAATGATTATGACTGCTGAAAGACACAAAGCATTGGGGAAGGTTGTTAAGGAGCCATAAATAACTAAAACACATTCTCTCCTCATGATCCTATTCTGTGACTTATGCCAGTCCAAATGGACCACTTCCTGTGAAAGTGCTATCAATTGTAGAGAATTCTCCTGGTTAACCCACAATGTAGTCTGTACATTTGGTGCACAGTTGACAACTGCCTTACTTACATCATTCTTACTTCTAGTCTTTATTTTGCTTATATGTATTTTAATTTAAAAACTAACAACATAGCATGCTGAAATTAAATTGGACATTTCAGATAGATGTATTGTGTGATGTGTGAATTACACCTAAATAAGTCTTTATTTTTATTTTTCATTATTTCTTATAAATGATTTATCCTTAAACTCGTGCAGTGCAGAAACTCCTCCCAGGACACAATAAAATAAAATAACCTCAGATCACTCCTCAACTACCTGCTATCTCAAATTCTATCTGTCTGCTTAGGCCTCTGCTTTGTTCAGAGTAATCATGCAGTTTGTCCTAGCCTATGGGAGGGGGGTATTTCCAACTGGTTATTATGGCTACAATTGCTATTTATCACTAGCCCTTGCTGGTTTCTTACTATGTGCTGGGATTATATGAGTAGTTTTGGATTTAATCTATACAATAACTGTATAAAGGAAATTTTACTATTATCCATATTTTACAAGTGAGGAGACAAACTTAGAGGGTAAAGTGGATTGAAATCTGTCCCCACCCTCTAATTCATGTCCATTTAGACTCAGCATGTGACTCCATATGTAAATAGGATTTTGCAGATGTGGTCATACAAGAATAGTGCAGGCCCTTAATACAATGATGGATGTCATGATAGCAGAGAAGATACACAAAGAGAAAAGTATCCATATGAAGACAAAGAGATTTGATGGATGTAGCTGTACATCAAGGCATGCTGAAATTGGCCAGCAACCTCCAAAAGCAAGGAAAGGCATGGGGCTGAATTCCTTCTCAGGGTCTGCAGAAGGAACCAACCTTGCCAACATCTTAACTTACCACTTCTAGTCTCCTGAATTGCTAGAGAATGGATTTCTGCCATTTTAGACCATCAAGTTGCTGATAATTTGTGTGGGAACTCTAAGACACTAATGCGGGGGTGTTAAGTGGCTTGTCTAAGATCACACTGTTGGTAAAGATGACACTGTTGAAACCATGACTTGAAACAAGATCTGTCTGATACCGGAGTCATAATATTTAACAAATATACCATCCATTATTTCTACAATATAACATCAAAACATTACCAAGAAATTGTGTCATTGTGATATATTCAGAAAGCATTGAATATCCTCTGTGGTAATTTTTTTTGAGATGAGCTGTATTTTTATTTTTAAAAAAGTTATTGATTGCACCTATATATATCTATGTATCTATACATATGTATATTTGTATGTATCTATACATATGTATATATGTATAGATATGTATAGATATAGATATATAGATATGTATATATATAGATATGTATAGATATATACATATCTATATGTATAGATATATATATATATTGCATCATTGTCTACCCTGAGGATCTCCATATGCATCAGTCAAAGAAGACAAACTTACATCATTTGCAGCAATATGGGTGGCGCTAGAACGAATCATGTTGCCAGAAATAAGCCAGAAAGAAAAAGAGAAATATGGGAGGATCTCACTTATATGAGGGATATAGGGAAAACAAACAAAGAACTGGACAAGAAAAATTAAAAACTGTCAACAGAACTGATGTATAGAGCTTGATCATTTATTGACCACTCAATGTGAGCTATACCAGTTCCTCTGGTTCAAAATGCAGATATTAGCATAGGTGTAGATGTGGAAACAGATATAGAGAGAACTTTCTTTGCTATTTACCTTGGTTTCCCAGGCATTGGTATAGTGTTCCTTATATCTAACAATAGCTAAATAATACTTGTTAATTAATTAGAAAGGAATGAATGGATATCTTCTCTTGAGGGTTTTATAATTTATTTCAAAGATTAAGTAAATCTTTAATCCCAAGTCCATGTATCTAGTTAAATAGTGAGGAGAGCTTGGATATTAATTTTTTTAGTGCAGCAATTAAGAGTGAGGGCTTTTTATAGTCTTACACAAGCCCGTATAGGACAAAGTCCAATCATTGCATACTTGCCTGAATTGCATACTGTATTTTTTCAATATTTATTCATTTGATGAATAAAAAATGCTGCTATTTTTATTTGAATTCTTTGAATACTAATTGCGTTTTAAAATGTTGATTAATCTTGTGATTTTTCTCTTTTGTGAATTGTTTGCTTTGGTCCTCTGCCCATTTCAGTCATTTAAGGAAACTCAAGCTAAAACTGGGAAGCCATTAGCCACATTTTAAAAACTTGCTTAATAACAAGCAATTCGACCACATTCATAAAAAAGTTTTAATGAGTGTGTTAATGACTACAAACTGGGAAGTCACAATTGTTTGTGTGCAAGTAGTAGAATTTTTGATGGCTTTGAATGTGTGTTATTAAGAGAAATGTAGTAAAATTTGAAAATTGTAATTGTAATTAATATATTATAATTAATATATTATCTCTTCTGAGAGCGCAGCTATGCATAGGGGTGAGCACACTTAATATAAGTTGTCTTTGACAAATGCTCAAATAAAAATAAGTTTGTTTTCTATTGTTTTTGCTTTGCTTTCTTTCTTTTTTTTTTTTTTTTTGATGATATCAAAAGCTGTTAGCCATAATTTTGTGGTTGGTTAAAAGTCAGGTAATATGAATCAAAGATTTAGAGCAAGTTTTTCATAGAGAAGTGTTCTGATTTGGAGTAGGAAGCCAAGGGCAAATCTTTGTTAAATGAAGTAGAATGAAACAGTAGCATTCTCTTATGATTAGTTCTGAAAATGTATGATTTTAACATTGTAATAATAATTTGGAAGAGGAAGTATGCAGTGAGATTTCAAATTTGGTGATAAAATTCATGTTTTTTCAAGTTAAGACAGGCCAAGTCAAGTTGGGAAAGAAACTAAATCAAGCTCCCATGATTTTTCTTTTTGAGCGGAGATGGGGTTGGTTTTGGTTGTTTTTTCAAGTTGGAAAAAAACAGACAGGTGGATTCAGAAATGAACAAGTGTGAAATTATATCTTTAAGGAAGTTTTAATACTGCAAGAAAAAGAATCCCTGGAACCTATGAGCTATCTTAGAAGATCTATTTGGCTTAGGAAATCTCAATACTAACTGATGTGAAAAAATAAATTCAGTTTATAAGCCAAGTTTTCCTGCTTTGAAAGCCAGTAACAAACAAAATCCCTACTCAATACCAAATCACACAACCTCTATAAGAAAGCTGTAGAAATCTTAGGAGGAAAAGATAAAGAATGTGGGTTTTTTGAGATCCCAATAATAGAATCAAATTCCACCTCTACCACTTAGGTTATGTATCATTGGGTAAGCTGATTTATCTTTTTGAGTTTCATTGTCCTTATTTTCGAAATGATGATAATAACAATGACTGGGTAGGATTTTGTTAGGATTAATGTTAATGATGAACTAATGATGAGAAAATGCTCAGCATGGTACCTGACCCAGGGAAAGTGATCAAGGCATGGTTTTTCTCAAAGTTTTACATGCGCGCGCACACACTAATATATATATATATATAATATAAATATATATTATATATTATATATATAGTGTGTGTGTGCGTGTGTGTGTGCATTATTAGGGATTTTATGATATTAGTCACATGAAAATAAAGAGAAACATATTTAATTGCTATTAAAGTTGAATTCAATTACTTTCAATGAAACTCAATGAAACTTTTTTTTTATAAAGTCCTCTGTTAATAAATTCCTCTATTCTCATTAAATATAACTAATTCTGATGGAAAGTTCCAGAAGGGCAATTATTGTCAAGATATTGGTGCAGTGAGTGAGCAGAGGAGATGAGCAGCCACCTCACAGAAATTGTACTGCCTTTATTAACCAGTTGAATGTCTGTGGATGCTTCACGACCTCTATGCCTATAGCTCCTGCACATAGTAGGTGCTCTTGAAATATTTTCACAATTTTTTTATTAACAAGAGTCTTTGGCTGGAGA
Organism: Uropsilus gracilis; assembly: GCA_004024945.1. Taxonomy (NCBI): domain Eukaryota; kingdom Metazoa; phylum Chordata; class Mammalia; order Eulipotyphla; family Talpidae; genus Uropsilus; species Uropsilus gracilis. The sequence goes on from PVHY01005329.1 coordinate 61,181, forward strand.
TTGTTAGGAGTTACATATATAAAAATTTTCAGTAGGGAAGAACTGGATCGTATCGCTTAATCAGAAGATACTATGATCTGGCTGTGACTGTGTTTGTAGAAGGCTCAACATCTCATTAATTTCTGAACCTTCTAGATAAAATAAATGGTGAAATTCTGATGCTCTGAATGCAAACTTCTGGTCAGCCAGTTACTCTGATAGAGACCCAGATAAATCTCCATAGCTCTATTTCCCTTCCTGCAAAATAACATTCTCCTTCCTCACCTCTCATTTCTCTTACTGAACGGAGAAAGTGATATCTTTATGACCCTTCGAGGAAATGCATGATTTAGAATAGCTAAGTAAAGAGAGTCATAAACAATGGTTGCAATGCAGAGCACTTGCCACCTTCTAATTTATTTCTTCTCCATCAGACTTCAGATGGGAAAGGAAAAGTTGCTGTTTATTTGCAGGAACAATATTTTTATGACTTAGTTTTATCAAGCTCAGTTTTGAGTCTGTTTAACATAAATTTCTCAGACTTAAACTTCAATTCCATCTAGATTTTCTAAGATGAAAATATAAATTAAGTGAAAGTTGGGCAAGGCAAATATTTCAGTAAAATCATACATATAGTACTCTGTTGACTTAAAGTTTTGTTGAATTAAAAATGCCTAGAGGAAGGTTTGCTCAAACCTTCCTCCCTATCTCTTAGACTAAGGTAATTGGGTTGTGTTGATCTTCCCATTTCTTGATATTATGGGATCCTTTGTATTTTAGACCTCCCCTCCTTCCTGCCACTATGGTGCATCATCAGGTGCCAAATTTTAAGTATCATGACCAGATAAGCACTGGAGATAATCCTGTATAATAGGAATATTATGGTAGAGATATTAATGCATGTGTGTATATGTGTGTGTGTTTAAATCCCTTCAGATGATTCTGATGTGATTCATGGCTTTAAATCCATTGTCATACAACATAAATCAGAATGGGGGGGTTGCTGCTCTTCAAAGGCAAATATCAGTGATAAGCTGAGATGACTAGTTTTATGGTCAGTTTATCTAAGCTATCATCACTAGTTATTCAAGCACTAATCTAGGTATTGTTGTGAAGATATTTTGTAGAGGTGGCATACAAAACATCTAAAATCAGCTGACTTTGAAGATTGCCCTAAGAAATCTGGTGGGCCGAAAGAGCAGACTTATGATTTCCTAAAGAAATTCTGCGTAAAAACAACAGTAGTACCTCTTTCCTGAGGTCTTTCAGGCTACTGACCTGCTCTATGGGTTTTAGAAGTGTCAACTCCCGCAATCATATATTCCATCTATCTCTCTATCTGTATATCATCTAGCATTGATTACTGGTTCTTTTCCTCTGGTAGAAAGAGTGACACAGGTCAGACAAAATATTATTTAATATTCAATATTTAATATTTACTATCAAACAAAATCTGATATTAAAGATGTTGAAAAATTATTTTGGATGGTGGGAACTGGGATGGGAAATGTATGTAAGAGACATTTCTGAGTGAGAATAAATGGAAGTTAGAGATGAAACTAAAAGTAACAGTGAAAAATAGGAAATAATAGGATGAAATAGACAATTCTAAAGATTGCTTGGATGGAGATTAAGAAATTAGAAATAATAAACTATTTGTGAGTGTGAGAAAAGCCAGTGATAGTGATTTTAGAACTTAGAACTTGTGGTGCTAGAGGGATACTGCTTTTGTCATTAACTGTTTTTTGATTAACATTTGAAAATGAGTTTAATTCTTAGGGAGAGAATGGATGGAGAGAATTTGATTCTTGAAAAAAAAAAGTTCTTTCTTCCTTGACTAATCCCCATTTTTCACTTGTATTTATTTTTATTTTTCATGATACAGTTGCTGGTTTGTTTTTTAATTTGGTGGGAGGGGTTCTTGGAAGTTAGTTCATTTTTAGCCAGAGACTATATCCACTGCATTTGCACTGCAAGACAAAGGAGGATCAAGACCCATTCACAGTGTATCCCTATGACAAAGGTAGTACCCAAGAGCCATTAATGAAGTATCCAAAGGCTTTTGACCTCTTTAAGTTACCTCTTTAAGTTAGCTCTAATTTGGGACCTTTAGAGATGCTTACTCCGTGCTTTAGGCTCCCAGTTACCGTTTTTTTCCCCCCATAATCAATCCAATCAATTTTCCATCTTCCAGGGTTTCAGATTTTAATTCTAGTTTCTTTCTTGATCCTCTTTCTTATTCTATGATTTCATCTTTTGTAAATTAGAAAATAGTTTTCTGTTTTTGTGTCATTGGAAGGGAGGTGTGATAGATATTCTGCACTTGTCTCTCCAGAACTTTCTCTCCACTCAGTTCTGGTCTGCTCCCTGTCCTATGACCCGAGCTGTAGGATTTCATCAAGAGTCCCCTTTACTCTCTGTTCTTGAGTTTGACGAATAGGAGTCATTGGCAAAAGATCTGAATCTGGTGCTGAATGCAGGAAAAGAAAGAGAAAGGTTAGATGTTTATATCCACAGTTCCTTCCTTTCCAGGCCAAGGTTTGGTACATTTCTCCCCCATTTCTCTAGTTCTTATCCAGTGATTCTCTCCTATGGCCAGAGGTCTTACCAGGGTCTCTGAGGTCTGCTCTCTTCTTTCCTTTAGTCAGCCTGAGGTGGTGGCCGGTGACTGTAACTAAGTGCTTTCGTTAACCCTGCTTTTGCTTCACCGTCTTGTTGCTTTCTTTTAATTTTCCTACACTTTGTAGCTTTTTAATTGAATCATTTATATCATAATCTTTTGAGAGTACCTTCTAATTTCTGCTAGAATGCTGACGGAGAGGGGTAGAAGATGCATGAAATATACTAGGGAGTCATTTGGGTAAAGAGGTTTCTAACAGTGATTATTAAACTTCAAATGACTGGATATTCCATGTGTCCATTGTTGACTTGTAATCTAAATGTTAAGACTCTTACCCTGGAATTAGATTACTTAGATTTAAATACTAAATCCACAATCACTATCTGTGCTCTCTTGGAAATTTACCTAACCATTTTGAGCTTCAATCTTTGTATATGCAAAATAGAGATCATAATAGTACTTACTTCATTAGGGGTTATTTTGAAGATTGAATGAGTTAATATAAGTGAAATCCTCATAACAGTTCAATAAAAACTAAATATGAGCTGATACCTTTATAGTGATTATCATTATTTTTATCTTTTCTTCCTAGTCAACATGTTAGAGGTAGTATGACTCAGACTGCATTTAGAGCTAGAAGGACTATTTTCTTTAAAACAGGATGCTTCTTTGGTCTCATGTGCAAAATTATTTAGCTCAACAAAGAGAAAATAAACACTTTAATCAATTCTGAGAAGTTTCTACATTCATTCCATTTCTTGCACCCAGTGCATCAGTGCCCACTTTGATATTCTTGAATCTTTTTTGCCTCATTCTCCTTCCCAACTCTCATCATTTAGAAGACTAAGTCATGTTCTCTATCACAGGAAAGTGAAAGTTGTTTCTGTTGATAAAAGTTGAGTGCATGAGTAAAGGTGATTTCTAACCTCTAGTTTTAGGCTTGTTTCCCAAGCCTATTCCTTCTTAATGTACTTGGTGCCATGCCTAACTGAGATGTAAAATCTAAAGGTTTTGCATTTTTCAGATCAATAACTAACTTATTCTGTAAAATAGACAAATAAGAAATGATGGAGTGTGAAATGGTTACTACTCCATGATGCTAACAGAATAAGAATCCTTTTGTCATTGTCAAGATTCTTTTAGTTGCAAAGAATTGAAACCTACTGATACTTGTTTATATCAAAGGAGGAAAATTTTTATGAGACTACGGGGATAATCACAAAGACCAAGGTCAGGAAGTCAAGGACCCAACAATTCTTGTGAGCTGGAATCATGAGCAGAAAATTCCAACAGTAGTTTGAGCTTATCTGTCTGTCACAGGGCTTGATTTTTCCTAACATGGCCTCTGACCATCTATTCAGAACCTCAGTTGTACATTCCAAGGAGAAAGACTGATTATTCAAGGCTGGAGGCAGGATCACTTTTGGATCCAATCACCAGTGACCCAAAGTTCAAGGCCACAGATTGCAAACATGGTTTTCAGGGCCATTCCTGTGGATGAAGAGGGCACCTTTTAAAAGAATGGCTTTATTTGGAGATAGATATCCTCTAAGTTCTCTTATGCATCTTTGCATCTTTATTTTCTATGTTCTATTATCTTTTCTTATTCTTCCATGGTAGAAACAAATTGTCTCATATGATTAAGAGCAAAATAATCCCTTTGCAATCTTAATGACTTTACTCAGAAGTTAGATTTAAAATTATAAAACACAAGAATCTCAGAAATTTCTGGATCTTAAAAACCATAAACATTAATGATTCCTGGTAATTTTTTTTTTTTTTTTTGAGACTAGGTCTCACTATTTTTGCCCATGGAACCGCAGGCTCTCGTTGCCCGGGGTACCACGGACTCAAGCAATCCCCAGCCTCAGCTTCCCAGGTAGCTGGTATTACAGGCGCGCACCACCAAGCCCAGCTATTTTTTTGGAACTAGGTCTTGCTACAGGCCCCAGGCGGGACTCAAACCGCGATCCCTAGCCCCGGCCGCTTCATAGGTTAAAGCTTACAGGCACGAACCACCGTGCCGGGCCTATGATTCCTGGTAATTTTAAGTCAGCTTTTGTTGTCATAAACCTGGGCATTTAGCACATATTGCAAATACCCTTGTGCTTTGTGAAGAGCTCAATTATCCTCTTGGATTTTATTATCTCTTCCATAGACCAGCTTCAGGGAATGTTTGAGGAGTTATTGACAATCTTGGTCTGTAGTGCAAGATCAGGCTCCATTTTGGATTTGAGTTATTTCCTTACTTCAGGATATTGTAAACCCATTAATAGACTGCTTGTAGTTTTTTTTTTCTTATGAGTCATCACCATGAGTACAGCCTGGCCACAAGAATAGAATGCAAGAGGTATATAATCTCAACAGCAAGAGCTTTAGCAACAGCAGCAGGGAAGGGAAATGCCTATACAATGCATTGGGTGCTTGGAACTATCTTGCAGGAAGAACTCACCTCTATGTGTGTGAGGTTTGATGATCTTGTGTTAACAAAGACCTCTGGAAGTGTTGTGTGACAGAAAAGACCCTTGAGGCAGTCTCAAGAGACATAATAGAGATTTTTAAATGTGGTCTCCCCTTCTTTCCAACTTGACCTGTTTTGACTTTGAGTTTCTAAAGAACACCATGCTGTTGTCATTTTGCCCTGTGTCAAATGCAGAGCATCAGTGTAGTCATGGAAATGTTTCTTCAAGAAGACTGAAAAAGAAGGCTTTGTGGATGGGGAGGATGTGGTTCCATTGCCTTATAGAAGTCAAACATCAGAGATGACTGGTTAAATATTTTTGGACAGTAAGACAAAGAAAATGCTGTGAGTTATCCATGGGGGAACTTCTCAGTTTAGAAGTTTCTCCCTCACAGTTCTTTTTGCAGTTTAGCAAATAACACTGGCAGCATTTAGATATCGGACATTCAATGGGCATTTTATTTTTTGACTTTTGTTATTTGTTTTCATTGTTGAAATAACAAGCTTTGAAAATATCATCGATGTCAGAGACATATACCTTGACCTTCACTACTGGTTCCTGGCAACCCACAGGGAAAGCAGTACGGTGAGCAAGGCTCAATCCAAAGCAGAATTTTAATTGATCATTTCAAGAAAACAAACTGAAATGGCACCATAAAAAAGTATGAGATGATATGATTGATGCTTAATACTTTTAATGAAATATATCTTTCTACTGGTCAAGCAAAAACAAACAAAAAAAGTCACCACCCAGGATATTTAAGATAATAAACCATGAGAAACAATAAAGTAGTAGAATACACTTTTCCACCGATTCGCCATACCACTTTTTTCTTCCCTGTGGTTGAGAAGAGGGATGGTTTTTATGAAGTTACTTTAGCTAATCTTAAAACAAGTGTTCATTGAGCATGTACTGCATGCACAGAATTATCATAGCTTTATGTAAATTAACAGCAAGACAAAGACAAATATAAAAAAGAACAAATGATTTTACACGTAAAGGAATGAGCACATGTTCTTTTATATTCCTCCATACCTTTTTCTTCTCCTGATTCCTTTTTTTCATTGATCTGAAGGGATATACTGGTAATTTGACAGCCTGTGACATTCGTCCTAATCCCCTTTTTATTTCTACGGCAGTGAAGCTCTTAAAAATTACAATGTTGTGAAATTTATATATAAATAAATTTAAAAAATTTTAAAAATTGTGTTGAGGGGCAAGCAGTGGGATTCTCCTTGCTGCTAACATTCTCCTAAGGTCTGGGGGTAACTGAATGAGAACATACCACTTTAATCCAGAAAGCATTTGAATTTATAGTGATATGCACACACCTACTTCAGCAACACCCCATTGTTCAGTGGGCTGGTGGGGAGGGGACTTTCTGGACATTCAACTGTGGGGGAGGGCAGCATGTGTTGATCCCTCTTCAGGAAAGAAGTGCTTACTCCCCCAGTTGCTGAAGTGCTGTTGCAGGCTGTTTTGGGCTGACGATCTCTTTGGAAATTGTTTCCACTGAAGAAAACTGCCTTGTGCAAGGTTACATCTCCTTGCAGAGGCAATGGGCATTCATTGAGGATCAGGTACCAATAGGAAAGCCCAGCCTTCTTGCCCTGGCTTGAGATAACACTGAAGGACTGTTCTTGCTCCCCACTTGTCTGTGGGGTTGGCTGAATTTTTGTTGGGCCTCGCAGAGCAATTTGCCTTCCTCCTTCTGCCCATTCTAGCTTCCTTTTCCTCCCATTCTCAGTCCTGAGTCCTTAATGACTGTCTTGGCATGCTAATTTTGGCCTTATGGAAACCCAAAGTGACATTAACCCTTTAGAATGTAGCCTGAACTCAGTGGGTAGGAAAAGAACACAAATGGGTAGGAAAAGAATGCAAGAACTCTTAATGGCTATTGTGAACCTCTTACATAGAAGCCTTGGGATCATGTAAAGGAAAATAAGCACGGAGTCCAGGTAAGCAGAGTAGTCTTTTTTCCTGTGGTGCTTGGTGTGGGCCTGTATATGCATGTGAGATTGTGTGAACCTGTGTGTACTGAGACATTGGCTGAATATTAGTAGTGACTTCATCTCCACAGAGAAATGACACCTGGAGGTAGGGATGTACAGGAATACAGCACTTTGCTGGAGCAGTTTCTGTAGCTGTTTCTAAGTAGAGACACTCCAGAAATCTGATGGCAGCGTGGATGCTGTGTGCTTTCTGGCTCATGCACTTGTCAGTTTCAAGCATTACATATGCATTTTGATTCCCTTGGCAGATGGCACTGAGAAATGCCTATCAAACCTCTGGCTTGTGAGAGAGCATGAAGAGTGCCAAAATAGAGTGGAGGAAAAAGGGAAGGGCAAGAACTAACTCTAAAAATGTTAAAGGGTGAGGGACTGTGGAAGAAATCTAACTCAATAATAAGTGTAGACACCCCTGTGGGAATGATGACATCAAGGTCAGTTGCAGAGAATAGATGATGGAGTCTGAGGAAAAAAGCTGAGCATATGTGACATGGAATTAAGATAGGATGTTGAAAAATAGAGGCCATCTCTAATTTATTCATCTCTCCATCAGCAATGCGAACTCAGTGTCTGGAATATAGTTGGAATTCCCTGTATGTTTGTAGCAGGGGTGCACTGGGGTGAAAGACATGAATTTAAGTATATGAGGATTGCAAGGGGCAAAAGAACATAGAGTTGGCATTGATTTCACAAAGCTTCAGATTTTGAGATGGGCATAATTAAGTATGAAAATTTTGCAGTGGTAGAGAATATGCTAGGTAAAAGGAAATGTAGAGCTAAAGACAGAGAGACTAGAGTCTGAGGGTAGAAAAAGAGAAAGAGTTATGAAATAACACGTACCGAGTTGGTGACCACAGGAAAACATTGGCCTAAATGTAAGGGTATATTGACTATGAATGAGTGGGATTCGGACTTGAGTGCTCCATCTGGCGTTGATCTAATGATCATTGAAGAACCATTCAGGACTCTTAAAAAAAGACAGAAAGTGATAGTTTACAAATGAAAGTATCTTTATCTTGAGTCCTAAAACCTGTCTTCTCTAATTATTCTTGCCATCATCACTGTCACATACCCCTTCAATTCATATTGAATACATAAATGGAAAAAATACAGTACTCAAATTCTGAGGTTTTTTTTTATGACTTGATCACAAATATTCTCTTCAAATTACACAATGGAATAAAAATGTGTAAACTCATGGTAATTAAGGGGAGGATAGAGACTGCTGAGAGAAGGTGAGATATTTCAACAAATTTCTAGAAGACTGAAATTATATGCAAGAATACACACTAATGAAACAGGCAAAGGATGCTATAGACCATAGCTTGCATGGAAAGGCTACATTTGCCCAATTAAGGGTGGGAGACACAAGCTGTCCTGCAGAACTAAAGATACATTTGAGGGTGGTAATGGGGAGAAATGGAATATTAAGTGGCAGAAGAAACAGAAAGCTTGCTACTCCATCTTAAAAGTAGCACATGCAACATGTCTATTACTCAAGCCAAAAAAATCAGAGAATTGTTTTCGAAATAAACGGAAAGTCCCCAGAAAAAAAATTTTCTACGTTCGGGTGTTGATTAGCTACATAGTATAATGATAGAGGTTATAGGTATATATTATCCAACTATGCAGAATTTCTATCCTTGATCCCCTCCCCCAACCTGTAGTGGGCATTTAAAGAATGAGTCCAATATGAACGAGAGATTCATACCAACAAACAGAAAAAAAAAGATAATTTGAGGAAGAAAATCCAGCTTAAACCTTAGACTATCATACATATTATATTAACACACAGGTACAGAAAAATCTGAGAACAAGAAATCAAGTATACTTAGAAATTAAAAGTATTATTGCTGAAAATAAAAATACATGTAAAAGAATAAAGATATAAGGTGAAGAAAATATTCTAAAGAGTAGAATGGGAAGGGGAAAAAAGGTGTTTTATTTGTCTGCAGTCTACCAGAGAAACAGAAACATAACCTTGATCTCTATCTGTTGATCTATCTAGAAATGGGTTTATGTGAGTGGTAGGAGCTCACGATAAATTTCCATGATGGCTGAGAATGGCAAGGTAAACTAAAATTCATAGTCAAGAGTTGATGCTGCCATTCAGGGGGGAATTTCTTCTTAGGGAAACTCCAGATCTGCTCCTAAAGGTTTTCAACTGAATAGGGTGGGTCCATCAGGATTATGAAAGATACTTTCTCCTTAAAGTCAACTGATTGCAGAAGTTAGCCACATCTACAAAATAATTTCATAGCAACACACAAATAGGTGTTTGATTGAATAACTGTATTTTATAGCTGGGCCAAGTCAATATATGAAATGACCATTGTCCATGAAATGAAAAAGAAAAAGATCCTTTCAGGTGATCTAGCATCTGATTGATTAGGAGTTTTAGGAAAAAGTCAGAGGGGGAAGTTAGCAAACCAACAATATGTAAAAACAAACAAAAGAAAACCAATTCTAATACTCAAGCTCAAGAATATGAGTTATGCACACACTGAAAAGGCCTATTATAAGTCTGACAACCAACAAATAGAACTCTCATTTAGAAATCTCCAAGGAAAAACTTAAACTCTTATGTTTTTTCAGAAGACAGAAAACAACTCCCTACAAGAAATGAGAGTCAGACATTTGCATTATCCATTTTAGATGCCAATGATTAATGGAACATTGCCTTCTAATATAGGAGAGAGTATAATTTCCAATGTGCAACTTTCACTTAATTTTCATACAATCTATTCAAACATGATAGTATAATAAAGATAATTTCAGGAATTTAGAAAACTTGTCTTCCCCAAATCTTGTCTTAGGATATTACTTGAGGCTGTATCATGGCAAAGTAAGGGTTTTGCCAAGGAAAATGAAGACATGGGATGCAAGAATCTGATTCCTGAAGAAAGTAAGGATAATCACAACCACGTGAAGAACCTTGGCAGATGGAACAAGAAGATGGAGGACTGAAGGAGAGAGGTTTCCTTAACGCACACACACAGCCCTACAAAACACAGCAAAACACCATGAAAAAATGCAGATTTAATCATTTGTTCGAGCAACAGACCTCTAAAGAACATTGGGGAGACATCATTATTTACAATGTGACTTTATTTAAAAGCTCATACATGCTGTAACACAGAAGAGCCTTGACAACATGCTAAGTGAAAGATCTTTGTTACCAAGAACCACCTACTGAATGGTTTCTTTTGTATTGTGTCTAAAGCAAGCACACTAAGCGAGACAGAAAGCTGATTACTAGTTGTCAGGGGCAGAGGGCAGTGGTGTTAGTGCATGTTTGAATGTGGGGATAGGGGTGCAGATGGGCGCAATGGCTAGGGGGAGCAGGGTTTCTTTGGGTGGTGACAAAATGTACTAAGCCTGATTGTAGTGGTAGATACAGAACTTTGTGTGTATAATAGAAGTCATTGGACTGTATAATTGTGAGTGATAAGGTATATAAAGTTATCATTCAATACAACTGTTTAAAATAAGCTCATGAAGACTAACTGGAAGCTCCTCAAGGGAAAAACATGCCATTATCTTGTCAGCCTAAGGCAATATTTACAAAGAATACCCTAGCATACACTGAATATCTTCTGTTCTTTAGCCTGTGCTATCTTCTCTGAGTTTTTAATCAATCTCTTTCCTTTGGCTGCTCACAGCAGCTCTGTCCATTAACTGAGCACTCTTTTCATACTCAACCCTTTCACCCCAATCTGTCTTTAGTGCACTGTTTTGTCCTCCCACAGATCAGTCTCCCTCATTTTCATCAGCCACAATACTGATTTCCTCCTCTTGCATGAGTCTGCCAGACAATTTCCAACACATCATGAAATTAGCTTCCTTTCAAACCAGGCTGATTTCCCTCCCACAAAATACGGTCCACCTTGCTCAGCACAGGTGAGGCTGGGGGGACCTGACAGAGATGTGGAGAGAGGGGGTCCTATTCTGGGACCAAGACTGGATTAGAATGACCAGTGCTTCTTAAAATTTAATGTGTGCATGAATCAATAAAATCAGCTAAAGATCTTGTACAAAAGCAGATACTATCCAGTTTGTACATCATACATCTGACAAGAGCTAATGTCCAAGAATTTATACAACTCACCACCACCAACAACAACAATAAAAACAAAAACAACAAAAACAAATATCCACAGAAGGATTAAAAGGAAAATATGCAGATGACCAAGGGGCATATGAAAAAATGCTCATTATTACTTTTCCTGCAAAATGCAAGTCAAAACCACAATAAGATATCATCTCACACTTGTGAGGATGACCCACATCATAAAATTCAGAAACAGTAAGTGTTGATGAGCAAGGGTGTGGAGAACAGAGAACCCCCATACACTGTTTTTTAGTCATGTATCTGCTCTAGCCTCTATGGAAAACAGTATGGAGTTTTCCCAAAACATTAAGACTAGATCCACTATACAACTCAGCAATTCCACTCCTAGGTAGTTGGAATAGAATTCAAAATTATTAATTAGAAGGGATATATGCACCCCTATGTGTACTGCAGCACTGTTTACAATGACCACATTATGGAAACAATCTAAAAACCCAACAATGAAGGAGTGGGTTAAAAGAATGTAGTATATATACACGTGATGGAATACTACTCATCTTTAAATAAAAGGTGAACTCTTGCCATTCACAGCAACATGAATGGAACTGGAAAGGATCATGTCCAGCAAAATAAGCCAGAAGGAGAAAGACAAATACAAGATGGTGTCACTTATGTTTGGAATATAGAGAAACAAAATATAGGGTCAGACAAAGCCAAACCTAAAACAAACAGACTGTAAAATTGCGACTCCCAGAGGGAGAGGGGAAAGATGGAGAGCCAAGTGGGGATGGGGCCCATGGACTGGGGTGCAGGACTGTGGGTGCCTTGGTGGTACGTCTAGTGTGGTAGCAAACAACTAAAGAGGTGAGACTCTGTATGTCTAGATCATATACTCCTATAGCTTTCAATAATGTATTTCAATTTTTATTTGATCAAGTTGACACAAAGTACAGTAACCTTAATTCTTCACTCTTTTAGATGAGGATCTTCGTGACCCTACCTTTCCTCAACTCTTTTCCTGCATGTTCATTCCTAACATTTGCCACCAGTCACTTATTATTTGCACTTTGTCTTGCATTTGAAGGTTGCTAGCAACTGTGAATACAAAATTCATATAAAAAGTTCTCATTTTTTCTCTGGGTGGAAAATCAAAAACGTTTACATTAATGTGGCAATGTAAACATTGTTCCATATCCCTGAAGTAGTATACCATAATGACATTTCCTCTCTCGAAAACAATCTCTTAACGTTTCTAATTATTTTTATATTACACTCGTAGGTTAGGCCCTCGACCTACGAAGGAATTCCTATTATTAAAAGTGCCAGAAAATTCCCCAGTCTCCTTTTTTACCTTAATGTGTTTTTTTAGTCTGGTTTTAATTGTATTTTGGGTCTGACCCATTCATATCTCTGCTTCTTAGTAAAGTGTGAGCTCAGGTTGCTGCAGGACACAGGATAAGAAGGAACATCTGCTTCTTCCCAGTATGCTCTGGAGTCAAAGACTAACAAACCATAGATTATTATCTGAGCACAGAAAACTCAGATTCTTTTTCCTTACCTTAGTGCTTTATTTAAGTTACCATTCAATTGTGGGTCATAAAATCAATTTACTGGGTCACAGGCAACATTTTAAAAATATTAAGTAAGTGAAGTGTAGAGCAGACATTTTATTATCCATATAAAGTTTACATATTATTTAGGTAATATGGATATGCATATGTGTATTCTAGTTACATATGAAGTATGCATTATACTACTGTGTGCTGTCAAAAAATTAGAGGTTACTTTCTTGAATGCTGAACTGAACTCCTGCTGGCCTGACCTCCAGTCTTGAAGTTGCCCTGCTAGTGCAGTGTAAAGCTCTCCTCAGTTTAAGGAGCTGGTACAACACTCTCAGAGTAACTCAAGGAGCATCTGGCACTGCCCAGTTTGGCTGAACTGTATCTTTTCAGGTGAGTTACTGATACCTGTTATGGCTCAAGTTCCCTCTGGATTTCTAAATCCCAGTTCCACTGAAAGGGCTAGTGGGAAACTGCCAGAGCCCATCGTTGCCAGACCTGGTGTATGAACAGCAGAATGGATCATTTCTTGGCAATATAATTTTCAGGAATAATGACAGAATACAATGAATAATAACACTGGCTAGAAAACAAATGTAGATAACGAACATTTTTTTTTACTGAATCTTGACTATGTTATTCCATTAAAATAATAACAAATATGACAGTACAAAACAGATAAAAATATACCAGAATAATACTTTTCAATTAGTTAGTTGCTCTCAGTTTGAAAACCAACCAAATAAAAATGTTTCTTAAAAAGGAAAAAGCACATGAAAAAATACAAAGAGTAGAGGCCGTCAGATTGGGAGAACGATTTCATCCAGAGTGGCAGAATTTAAGTATCTGGATTTTCATTTCTTTGTCTTTACAATAATCTCTCTTTGTTTATTCTGTACCTACTTTAATGGTAGGGATGTACAAGACCATGAGGGTTGGAGAAAGGAGCTGCCTTCAAGTGAGCTTGAGTGATTGCAACTGGATATTCACTAGAAATGAACACATTTAGCTGGAGCTGCAGCACTCAGTGCTGGTTCCAGAACTGATTTGCTTTCTTGTGGGACACTGTTGGTTGAAAGATAAGCACTAAAAGATGCTGGGCTGGAGTTAACATTATTTCAAATGTATACAGTAATAAAAATTTAGAACATACCGTAAAAACTTAAAAGTAACAGAAGCAAATATAATTTGGGGGGAAGAAGAATATTTTATCATTGGTGTGACTGGAATTGCCAGTGCCTGGTGACAGCAAAGCAGACCCTTTAGTCTGTTTTATTATTGTTTTAAAATAATAGATTAATACTCTGGTTTCTCTTCAGATCGTATAAATCTTTCGCCTTTTAAAATAATAGATTAACCATGCACTCATTTGTTGTCTACACCTGCAACTGACATTTGCTATGGCTCCATCTGTGGTATCCCAAATTCCAGTAAGAAAAATCACTCCCACTCATTCACAAGTTCTCATAATTTGTTTAGAACCTTTGAGTTCCTTTAGGGGAATAAACCTGTGAAATGCACACTTTTTCCAAGACAACTCCAAAGGGAAATGGGATGGCTTCACTCATGCATGTTGAGAGGGTTGCAAGGAAAAGAGGGTAGGTATTGGGTAGAGTGCTTAAAAAAACAGGAAGAGGAATTTATTTTCCCAGTCTCCTTAGGAGAAAAAAAAATATGATATATATATATCACATTAATAAATATTTGATGTATGATATAGATAATATACACATATGTTAAGTGGAGGAAAACCTCGAACACTTCATAATATTCATAAGATAAGGTCTAATCGGAACCTTGAGGGCTTTTTTTGGTTTGTTTGCTTTTTACCCTATACACTTGCAAGTTCACATGACTCTCCTTAGGAAGTGTATCTCTGCTTCCCAGTCCCACCTAAGTTGTTTTTCTCTCGGTTACAAAATCCAACTGAAAAAGAACTTTTCTCGATTCTCTAATAAGAACCACCGCTCCGTTTGGCATGCACTTGCTTCTATATTTCTTCACTTTTCAAACAAGAAAACATCAAGATTGACTCAGTCTGTCTCCAGCATTAGAAATGTGCTTCCTCATCTTCCTTTCTTACCTGCCTGCACAACAATGTTTTTCTTTGCTTTGGACACATGTGACTGATTACCCTAAGTCCACCATGCCTAGCTTGGCATTCAGAGCCTGATGGGGAGGTTTCTTCCAGAGGGCATTCGATGCTGATCATGGAGGAACAGTTTAATGCCAGTGAAGTATTTTGAAACAATTACTCTTTGGTTTTAAACTGCTCTTCCATCATTCTACTTAAATTTCAGATAAGTATCATTCTGGGCTTTCTGATTTCTTCTCTTGTTTTATACATACTTGGGTCACTTGCCCCTCTTACAGGTCAGCCTGAAAGGGAAACCCAAAGGTGCCAATATTCACAAATGCACTTTAAAAACCTCAGAACAAGACCCAAGGGCAGACACACAAAGAATGATTAAGAAAAGGTATATTTCCAAGGGAAATCAGAAGAAGGGAAGAAGGCAGAAAGAGACATAGAGAGGAGACACACACACACACACACACACAGAGATTAATTAATTGGTCAGTGTGTCCTACCTGTAACACTATCTGAGCTGGGATCCTGGGCACATGCTGAAGGCAGATAAAACCAATAAGCCCCCAGCAGACTCATGTTTTTTGTTTCATGCCAACCATGAACCTCCACCTTTCTTTTATAGCAACCCTCACTTCAAGACAATAAGAATCATGGCAGAACCATGGCTTAATGGGAATTGTAATCTTTAGCTCTTTCAAACTCAGCATGGAGGTGGGGGGTGAAGACTATAAAAGATTAGTGAGTGAAGTTCATTCAGGATATACCATTTCTCAGCACCCCTAGGCCTCTTTCTGGCCTGTGTTTCTCCTTTAGCTTCAATTCATGAAGAAGGTCCTTTTATGGCTCAAGTTTCAATGTTGAGGTTGGGCCTTCAATGCAGCCAAACAACCTTGGTCTTTTATCTACATGCCCAAGTCCCTTACTTTCTTATTACCCATTGTTTAGCTTGCTACTCTGCACTGTAGATATCCATTTGGGGTCTTAGACAACAATGAACTTTAAGCCACCTGAGGGCAGAGTCTATACATCTTGAGCAATATTGTGTTCATTAGTTTATACAGCACATATCCTAGAGCCTAATGTATACAGAATAAATTGGCCTAGTGAATAAAAGTTTATAAAAAGAAGTTATGAGAGAATCCCCAAATATATTCCTGTATATTCTTAGCATGTATATCTGCAAAGTTATTATTTAAATAATCTCCCATGATTTTATTATAAAGCAAAGCCTTTTAAAACAAAAAGAAAAAAGATAAACATTCCAATAGATCATTTGGAGTTAAAGTAAACATTATTTTTCATGTTTGTTGAATATTTGTGTTCCTTCTTTTGTGGTATGTTTACCAACTATCAATAGTAATCAAGGAAATACAAAGCAAGAGTTAGAAAACACATTTTGGCCTACTTAAGTGGCAAAGATTTTTTTCAATGGGTGATGCCTACTCTTTGGAAGGGTTTCACAAAGGGTCTCATAAGCTCCTGGAAATTTTTTTTTAATTAATATAAACAATTTTATTTTTTTCTTTGGGTTACAACCTCTCTGTTATATAATTTCCCCCCTCCCTCCTCCCTCCGGTGCTCCCTTCATTCTCTCACACCCCACTCTTTGTTATTTATTAGCTGTGCTGAGTCCATTAGTCTCTTTCCTATGTTAGTGTCTTTTCTCTGGGTGAGGGACTGCGTTGTTGGGTCCAGGTGCACCTTGCTGTTAGATTTTCAGTCTTAAGTTTGCGTTGGGTGACCAGGTTATATTCGTTTGTGATCTGTCCATGTTTTCTTGCTGCAGGCAATCCTCTCCAATCCAATCCCATCTCCATTGCTTTGCTGCTTTTCCTTATGTCTCTGGTGTCGGGCTTTGGGGGGTCTTGCCTACTGCCAGTGTTGGTCAAGAAATTTCTCTGAGTTCAGGCTTTGAGACTAGGTCTCGCTATTTTTGTCTGTGGAACCGCAGGCTCTCGTTGCCCAGGGTACCACAGACTCAAGCAATTCCCAGCCCCAGCTTCCCAGGTAGCCAAGATTACAGGCCAGCGCCATCACGCCCAGCTATTTTTTGGAACTAGGTCTCGCTATGGGCCCCAGGCGGGACTTGAACTGCGATCCCTAGCCCCGGCCGCTTCATAGGCTGAAGCTTACAGGCACTAGCCACCGTGCCCGGCCCTTGAGTTCAGGCTTCTGCGAGTGGCCTTTGAAGGTTATCTCCTCTGCTTCCTTTTGCAGTTTTGGTGAGCAGGGGGTGGGGGGGTGA
The DNA here is from genome assembly GCA_004024945.1 of Uropsilus gracilis. Lineage (NCBI taxonomy): Eukaryota > Metazoa > Chordata > Mammalia > Eulipotyphla > Talpidae > Uropsilus > Uropsilus gracilis. The sequence goes on from PVHY01005329.1 coordinate 78,216, forward strand.
GGGGCGTGGGAGAGCCCCTCCATCTCTCTCTTACTTCTTACTCCAGCTAAACTTCAGAGCAACCAGAATAGGTGCAACAGCAACCCCCAACATAGAACGAGTGAGGGACCAAGCAAAAGTCCAGCCCACAGACCGGAGCTGGACACAGCAGATGGACAACCAAGTGAACCAGTATAAGTAAGACCAGAAAAACAACCATAGAGACACTATGTCACCATGCGCACTTCTACACTGTATGGGCCAAAACCCGGGACTTTAATTTGGAGATATATTCAAGGAGAGCAACACACCCTCCCCTCATTAAGGGAGAGGAAAGGATGACCAAAGAGGGGATAATGAGCTCCTGGAAATTTTTAAGAACCATTCTGAATGGCAGTTTTCATTAAGAAACTTGCAATATGCATATTCTACTACTATACTGGGAAAACCACTTCACAATATCTACTGAAATTGAGCATATGCCATATCTACAACTTAGCAATTCCATTTCTAGGTACACAGTCACCAGAAATGAGTACATATGTTAACCAAAAGACATGTATGAGCAGCAGCCATATTCATAATAGTCCTAAAAACTACTGAAATGTCCATAAACAATAAAATGAATAATGAGTATGGCATATGCACACAACAGAATACCAATCAGCAGTGAAAATGAGCAAATCACTACTACACCCAACTATAAGTATGAATTACAATAATGACATACTGTTAATGAAAAAAGAGTACGCACTATGTGAATGATTCTATTTACATGTAGTTAATAAACTGATAGAACTTATTTGCTGTGTAAAGGTCAGTATAGCAGTTACCTTTGGGCCATTTAGGAACTAGAAGGGTGATTTCTGGATTGATGGAAATATATTTTTAACTGTATATTGAGTCCATGGATGTCTCCTCGATAAAAATTCAGCAAGTAATATATTTACTATTTGTCTATTTTTCTGGATGTATGCTATACTTTAATAAAGGCTTTTTAACATCTATATACTCTTTCACCTATGAATTTCATAGCTAATGTCTTATCCCGGTGAAGTAATTGTAGATGCCCAGAAAAAATTTGCATTCAAGGCTTTTCACTCATGGTGTTACTTCTAACAGTGAGAAATTGAAAATTATACACATGTCAAAGATAGTGAAATGGTCAAAAAGATCATGACAGGATATTTACAGCCCTGAAAAGTTATGTTTATGATTAATAAATAATGGCATGGAAGATATTATTTCCTGTAAGTGAAAAAGGTTAAGCTATATACAGAAAATATTACGATTTCATTAAGAAACTTACATTCATTGCCAACACTAGTTATTTTGGAGTCACATTTTTTTTCAGGTGGTTTTATTTACTTCATTATGCTTTCTCAATTTATATTCTAAATTGTATGCACTGATTATTACTTTATAATCACGAAATAAATTTAATATCTTTATAAATTAATGATCCCAAGAAGATTCTGCCATCCCTGGGCTATGTTTTTTCTAAGTATATAAAAGCAGAGAAATCAAACTCTGTTCTGTTATCTTGACACTCAAGCCAAATTTTTCTCTCCGGGTCTGCAGACTCCAAAAGAGGTATCTGAAGCTCATAGAAAAACCCTCACAAATCATAGAGGGAATCAAACGGGTAAGTGGTTTAGTCTCATTTGCAAATCTTTCCAATTAGTTGTAGAAGTTAGTAACTGCAGGAGGCAGGAAGCCAAATGAAAGGTTTTTGTTTTTTGGTTTGTTTTTCTTTTCTGCTCAGGTGAAGTGGAGGTAGTGGTGCAGGAGCTTGGAGAAAGCATGGAAGTTAACAGCTGTCCTTTCTCTTTCATCCCTGCGGCTTCAAAATTGGACATTGGCAGTGAACGATAATTCCCGGGGGGGACTCTTCTGTGTGTGAGGCTGGATAACAGACTGTCTTGTGCCCACACTGGAGGAGATGGCTTGGACCAGAGCACGTTCCTGAAGCTAATGAAAGGCAAAGGAGGCTGGCGTGTCTTAAACTGGGAACCAAGTCTTGATCAATTCACCTATATTGCAAACAAAGCCTTCTTGCAAACCATAATATATAGAGACAGTTCATCCTAGACATGCCAACTCAGAAAGCAGACTAAAATCCTAAGTTTACTGCAATCGCAAGGCAACATGCATTACTAGTTTGTTCTCTGGTCAAAACAACACTGTATACAGAATGTCCTGAATATTTGTCCAGGTCTCAGTCCCTTTACCAAAGCGAAGGGCTCAGACAAAATCGTTGCAAAATGTCATATCTATTCCTGTATAAATGGCCAACATCTGTTGTTATGCTCATTGAAAATACTGTAATAATAAACACTATGTCAAAGATATAGCTACATGAGCTGATTCTCTCAAGAGCTTGGTAAGAAGGCATAAAATAGGGTGCTCTGTGAGTATTAAACCCAAGCAAAGTCCACAGAGATTTGGTTCCAGGACCCTTGAAGATACCCAAATCTATCGATGCTCAAGTCACTAATATAAAATAGCATAGTATTTGCATTTAACCTATGCACATTCTCCCCTGTACTTTAAATCATCTCTGTATCACTTGTAATACCTAATACAATGTCAATGTTATATAAATACTTCCTATATTGTCTAAGAAATAATGTCAAGAAAAATGTTCATACACATTCAGTAGCATCCATCAAAGGCCTAGCTACAGAGAAGTTATTTTTGGTCCATTTTAAGGAGCTTGTGGGGATGAAGAGCCAACTATATGTGTATGTGGTCACATTTACATATATATATATATATATATAAGGAAACTGGTGGAAATGAAAATAGAGAAGTATAGGATTGAAGAGATAGTGCAAAGCAAGTGATAGTTCACTTTGTACATTCAAGAAAAACTTGGAGAATTTCCTGGAGAGAAAAAAAAAATCTCTTCCAGATGATAGAAACATCAATCTACCTGCAGATTTTACCTTCCCACAGTGGTAAGAATATAGATTAATGAATCTTGATGTCATCAAATCATATACCTCTCACAAGCTGCCCTGATGCTTGGTAAAGATAGAGACTGTTTTGGTTGCCATGATATTCCTCATGTGCTTTCTTCATGACTTATAAGCTATAATAAATTATCCTAAATTTGGTGTCTTCAAACTTGGTGTCTCATAATTTCAGCAGCCAGAAGTCTGAAATTGATATCATTTGCCCCAAATCAAGGTTTGTTTGAAATCTGGAGGGCATTCACTCCTGGAGCTCTAGGGGAGAATCAGGCCCTTGCCAGTTCCTACTTTCTGACAGATATCCACCAACACTCCTTGGTTCACTCCTGCACCCCTGTGATCTTAAAGGCTACCATCTCCAAATCTCTCTCCTACATTCTCCCATTATCTCTGGTAATCATTATTCAGTTTACTATGGTGCTTAAAAAATATTTGTTGAATGAATCTTGATTCTACCTGTGTGGCTTTTCTCCCCACCCATAAGTTTTCTTTCTTGCTGCAAATTCATCAATTGTGCATTCTGAATTTACAGATCATTTCTAGTAAGTTTTGTTAGTTGGAGCCCTCATTCAGCACATAATTGTCATGAGGACCCTGAAAAGTTGTGTCTTCTAGGAAACACTCTTGGACAGTTGAGAAATCACCCATGTGCCTTGTGTACCTTGTATGCTGTGTGGGTACCCACCACGTTCTGAGTTTCACTGAAGAAAATAATATCCTATGCTGAAAGTTCTACTTCTACAGATTTTTGTTTTTGTAAGTTAAAATAAGCAGCTGGTTCAGCATTGCTCAAAAAATTAAATTTAAAGTGAGTTTAAAATCTCAAAGCAAAATAAAATATAGTGTATGAACCTCTTCTTTCCTTCAAGGGTTAGCCTGAAGTACATCTTTTTTTAAATTTTAATTTAATTTAATTATATTTTATTTTATTGAGACTAGGTCTCACTATTTTTGCCTGAAGAACCACAGGCTCACGTTGCCCGGGGTACCACAGACTCAAGCAATCCCCAGCCTCAGCTTCCCAGGTAGCTGGGATTACAGGCGCGCACCACCATGCCCAGCTATTTTTTGGGACTAGGTCTCACTACGTGCCCTGAGTGGGACTCGAACCACGATCCCTGAACCTGGCCTCAGTTTCTTAGGCTGCCATTTGCAGGCATGTGCCACCATGACCAGCCCTGAAGTATAACTTAATGGTTGCTGGCTGAATTAAACTCCCAGTTTAAGTTCTTTCCTTTCATATGAATGCAAAGACAGGGCAGAAAATTTTTCTTTGTCTTTCTGCTTTAAACATGAAGAAGGTATCTTGGTTGTTCTGTCTCAGCAAGCTCCCTTCCTGGAGAGTCTTGGCACCTTTCGTTCTCTCTGATACTGGGCAGGGATGATGTCACTCGCCAATCTGAGCTCTTCTTGCTTGGCTAAAGGTCAGCCTATGGAGTGAGTGGCTCTCCTTAGTGCTACCACTAATACCTTGGATTTTATTTCAGTCCCTTTTTTGAGAATTCTGAAGTACTTACACAGATAGACTTGTTATCCACTCTATAATCCTTTGAAGTAGCACAAACTGTGGACATTTATAAAAGACTGAGAGGATGCTGGCCCTGCCCTCAAGTTGACTTAAGCGTATTATGTCTGTATTTGGCATTCTGTCAGCTAAGGCACTATTAATCAGCTGAACATCAAAGTAGGCAGAGATTAAAAATAATCCATGTTATTCTTGTAACCCTAATTCACTTAAGAACCCTTAAGTGTTTTTAGAATTATCTATGGAAAAAGAATGTATTCATTATGGCTTCAATAGTCAGTATGAATTTATAATAGTTAAAATCATCAAGAACTTTTAACCCTCAATTGTCATATCATTTTGCTTGATTAATGAGAATGCCAAAGAACTTTTAATTTTTAAAAACCAGATAACCAAGTTCTGTCCCACACTGGATGTGTTAGGATCTACTGGGTGGAACCCAGACATTTATATCTATCTATTGTCTGTTTCCTTCTTCCCTCCCTTCCTCCCTCCCTCCCTCCCTCCCTCCCTCCCTCCCTTATTTAATCTCTATTTCTAAATATTTCCCTATACAGTATATTTACATACAAAACTAGCATACTCATTTTTACTTCGTATTATGGAATTTTTCAAATCTACACAAATTTAGAAAAAATATAGTATTCTTTATTCATGTTCAACATCTATCAACACTATTTTTTCGGTTCTTGCTTTGTTTTGCTCTTCCTCTCATTTGTTTGTTGTAGTATTTTAAAAACAAAAGACATACTGAATATAATTTATTCCAGAAGATATGTCAGTATTTACCTCCCTTAAAGAAAACATGACAAAAATTTCCTTTCAACCAAAAAGTTAATAATAATTAAGTCTTATCTGATTTTCCCTAATTAGGGATCTTCTATATAGTACACAAAATCAGCACGCAAACCAGGTTCACACATTGTATTTGGTTCATCTATTTCTGAAGTCTCTCCTATAGGATTTCTTCCTCCATTTCTTAGCACATTATATATATATTTTTCTCCACTCAATGGTATGTAGAGCTATTTCTATTCCTTTATTTTTTTTAGCTGCATAGGACTCCATTATGTAGATATACCATGTTTTATTTAAGCCTCCTCTTGGATATTTGTGTTCTTTCTAGTCATTGACTATTATGAATAGTACAATTCAATGCTTGTCTTGATGCATGTCTTTTTATATATTTGTCAGTGTAATTTTCGAATAGGTGGGGTTGCTGCTGGATCTAATTACCACATTTTAAATTTAGTTTACCGTCAGAAGATTAGACTCTTTAATAATATATGTTACTGTCATCTCAACTTTTGTGTTGTTTTGGGGGAATGTTAGTCGCTAACACTTCTTTGCATGTCCTCAGCTCTATTTTTGTCTCTTGTGACTTTCTTTCACTGACCAAGATGACCATTTTCAAAATTTTAAGGTCTTTGTTCTTCATATTTTTCAGGCTCTGAAGACAGGAAAGAGGCCCCAAGTCAACTCACTTATAGTTCATTTTATTGACATTATAAAATGACATGTTATCCATTTAGCTAGAAATTTCCTAAAAATTAGTGTTTATATTTGATTGTCTTTGGTGCAAT